>CAAKHC010015181.1:53016-99164 GCA_901007825.1 Macroramphosus scolopax
GCGGTAGTTAGCACAAAGCTAGCAGCATCAAACATATGAATAACTTATTGCATCAATATATTAGCAATATCGCCGTGGTGACACCACTGCAGTATCTTGTGTGTGTGTGTGTGTGTGTGTGTGTGTGTTGTTTAGTCCATTTCTTGGGTAAACCATTTCAAGAGTCTGTGGCATTTGGCTTTTTGTCCGTTCTGTTATTTCACTCAGTTGTATTTCCTCTGCAACTTCATGGACTCCAGGAAGTCACTGCAAACCACAGGTTGTCATTGTTAACGCTTGTTTTTCATACAGTTTAAACAAATGTCATAACACCATGACCTTGCGTAATAGCTCTTTAGTCACTCATTTCCCAAGATGTTGAACTATTTATTTTACTATTCTATTTATAACACACGACTTGTCATATTTATTACAGTAATGAATGAAATTAAAAAAGGATGATTGCTTTTTAAAAGCATGATGACGCACTGCTCAGGTTGCTTCTATTTGCCTTCACAGGAGAGGATGCTGAGTCAGACTGGGGTGAATGCAAGGAGTCGAGATGTGTTTGGACTACGTTGTCTACCAGGTAAGATTAAGCAATTGATGAAAGCACACATCTTCTATCGGTTAAATGAATAGAGAAAGCATGTCAGACATAACAAGCATGTGAAGGCACCCAGTAATATAACACTTAACCTCCTGTCTGTTAAAATATTTTTTGTTCTCTATCCTCCTTTGTAATGAGGCTGGATTATTGTCATACATACATATATTCATACACAAGCATTATGTACACACACTTCTGCAAGTGTGCACACACTTCCTTCCTGATTTCACTCACCTACCCAGTCTAATATGTTTTCCAGCCGTGTGTTTTCATCCAATACTTTCCAGACTCCGCTGGTCCTTGAGAGCTCATACTGAGGTCTATTCTCAGCTGTTAGCGTTTCACTGTGAAATGCCGCCTGTCTTCACTTGTACCTGTTTCTCTGCAGGTTTTCAACCTCAATTTCAACTCCATCTTAATGTTCTCTTATGGCTTTCCTCCGTCTCTGTTTCTCTGTCTCCAGCCCCTCAATCCAGGCTGATTAGAGAGACACAGATGTCCATCAGAACCTGTTTTATATTAAGCCAAGGAAGATGACTGATGTATATTAACAGGAATATCATGCTTTTTCAAGAGACCAGTAATATATTCTACCTTGAAGATAATATTAGCTTACCCTATGTTCAGGGGATGGACTGTATAAAAAGTATGGAAATTCCACCAGTATGAATTGTGACTTCTCTATGCTGAATGATGGAACCTTCACAGATCCACTACAAGTACAGATGTCTGTAATTGTGTTCTTGTCAACTTGTTTCAGTTGCAGCCAAAGTACTTTTGCATAAACTAACATTCATGCAAAAATGTAATTCTAGCATTACAAACAGTAATTGGGATACAGGATTTTGTATTTTTTTGTGGAGATTCCAACTACAGACAGAAATCTGCTTTGGTTTTGTGATCGCTCAGCCAAATGTTGAAGCAATTTGTGAGAAGATGTTCACTTACAGACGCAAATGAGTCTCAAGTCAGTGTTGCCACATCGAGTGAAGGGGCATGTTGTTATTGCAACTTTAGTTGTATTAAAAAGTTGAATCCTGTCACAAACTACAACTTGAGCACAACAAGCACAGAACATACAAATGTTTGTAGAAGTTTTTTCCATCCTCCAAGTAGTTCACGGGATATGCTCGGGATCCTCGGTGCTCTCATGTGACAGGCAGACACAGGACTGTAGAAACCGAACCGGCTTGCGGGAGGGCAAACGGGCCGGGACAGCTTAAAAAGCCATAGGTAGATCATGTACCTTTTCAATACTGTGAGTAGGGGAGGGAATATACTGTCAATTCACACACAATAACAAGAGGCCAGGACCAGAGCAATGTCACAATTCCCTTTCTCCACGATCCAACGGTGGGATTTAACGGCTGTCAATCAGCTTAATCCCTTGTTGATTGCTGGACAAAGCCTTGATATACTCTGGTTTCCATTACTATATAGGCCAGGATATAGTCCTTGTGCTAAAGGGCGTGTTCACACCAGCCCTCTTTAGTCAAGTTGAACTGAACCCTGGAGTGCTTCTTTGGGTTTGTGTGAACACAGGAACGGAAATCTAGATCGTCTGATGGCAGAGCATCTCCTCGGAAAGAAAGTGCTATTACATCATTTAGCACACTGCTGTCTCTTGCCAGACATTCATTCTGTGATCATGTTAGGCCTCCTGATGCTGTCCAGATCACCATGAACAACACAGACAGAACGTGGTGTTGCTGTGTCCAGTTGGAAATTGTGACGAGTTTAGCTTTTTACCTGACAACTCTCCGACCAATCAAACTACATTTCCAATCACATGACTTTATGTTTCTAGTTTCTTCACTGGTCTGTCTTGGGCTTTTGTGAATGCAAACTGGACCAGCTAGAAATAGCTGGTTCCGTTAGGGAAACACCTTTTAGGAGTGAATTTGACCTAATATTGTTTGTTTTAAAACTATCTGGTTTGTAATTGAATATTTATTAAATGTTGAATGAATATTAGTTTTCTGTGCAGCAAAGGTCGCGTAACCTGCATACGGCAGAACTACTTTATTAAGGTGAGTGAAGGAGAAAGTTGGACACAGTTTTCTTTGTTGTATCATATAACAAGCCTGACTTGGTTGTCTGTTTGAAACTGTAATTGCCCTTGGTGGATTTCGTACCACATGGTGGTCGGTGGTTTTGGGTTCTCGGTACTCCAGAGAGCAGACTGGAAACTTTGTCAGTTTGTTTTTAGAAAAGCTCCAGACACATTTTGTTGTTGTTGCTGTTGTTGTCATTTATGCGGAAAAATATCCAGCTGCCGGTATCGTCACATCATTCCCTTTAGATTTAACCCAACGTAACCTCTCCCTGGCCTCTCCTCTTCCGCCCAGTTGGTTTCGGGAGAGCAGAGAGCCTTCGCTCTGCACGCATCCCGGCTGAAAATGAGGAACAAATGTGGATGAAAACAAATAAAACAGGCGGAGACATGTGGTTCGGATCTCTCTCAGCTGTATTTGCTCAGGCTGAGCCTTCAGGTCGCTCTCGCCTCATATCCACATCAGGGACCATATATGCATATGTGACCTTGCGCTTAAAACGCAGATAAGACATACCGGTAAAGGCTGAGTTTCACTGCAGTGAAACATGTTATTTCTTTACGCCCAAAGCCCGTCCGTCTATAAAGTCTTAGATGATGATGATGTCAGTGTCATATGTAGCCCTATAACTGTTTATGCTAGAAGAATCTACAGTAAACAATGGAATCCATGATTGTCGCCTTTGTGTCCTATTTTTGTCGGGGACTATATTTGTTGCTGCTGTGGAGTTCTTGTGCTCTATGATAATAATAATCCAGTTAAGTGTGGGGCACACCCACAGGAAAGAGCCAAGAAGTAGACACAAACATCACACGCACACACATGGCTGCAGACAGGAGACAGACGGCTAACATGAGATTATTTATTGTTTATTCTCCATTCTTCATTCAATGCAGAAGTGCAGTACTGCGTTTAGTATTCCATCTGGAGAACTCCGAGGAACATAAACGTAGAAGATTTTATTTGATTGAAGGACAACAGTGTCATAAACACCTTCACTTGTTCAGCTGATTCACACTGGGCTGAACCACCTCTTCTTTAGTCTCACTAAAGAGGAAGACTGCTGCCTGTCTTCCTCTTTCTTTCCCCTTCAGCTCGGCAGGAATGTTTGTCTCTGCTGCACCCTGGGGAGACATTAAAAGGAGGTATGCAAAGCAACAATGTCCTTAGGAAGTTTCACTTATGTTCACTACGTGAAACATCTTAAATCTCCAGATCTAGATCTTATGTGATCAGGTTCAAAGTCCAGTTCAGGGTTTTCATGTTTGGCTTTAAAGACTTCAGGGCATTTGAAGCACGATCATCAAACGCAGAAACGCCTCTTGTGCGAATGGCAAATTATGGTGTTTGAAAGTAAAGCCTCCACTTCCTTCTTTTCTCAGAGTGTTTCATGTGTTAAAAAAATTATTGTTTGTCCTTCAGTATCCTTCAAAACCCTCATTAACATCAGTGCAAGAAGCATCAGTCTGCAGATACTTGGCTCAGCCCAACATCTCTACCATCAAATGCAATGCAGTGCTAGTTCATTCACCATGTGCAGAAAAGGAATCTTGTGTTTTCTTCGAATTTTGCAGTCTTTCATCTTTTTCACGTCTTTTCAGTGACTATGAAAACATTGGCCTTGGCATGTGTCTTCTCTTGTCACGGACAGAAAGGGACATTTTTTCTATGTCTGTTGCCATGGAGCCCCTCCGCGTAGCTTGCAAAGGTGTTGCATTCCTGCAGGGGAATGTTATAAATGTGTAGTCGCTCTGCTGTGTGGAGTGGGTGTTTGTTTTTGGGGGAAATTCTTTTCCTTTTTCCCTCAGATTTTTTTTTGTTGTATGCGGAAGAGATTTTTCTGGGTTAAATGTTTGCTGAGGAAGTGCCTGTCCTGGAATAGCTCCATCTCCCCTCTGAATTTAAACAAAGACGAAGGTCTATAACTCAGCAATATCAATAGATTGATAATTGGGTCCTTCACATATGCAGTACACAACCTATCAAGTATTAATAACACGGAGGTTTGCTCAGGACAGGGTACATCTGTCAGGTGTCTCTCTAGACATATATGACCATCCAGATGTGCAGATTTAACCTGCTTCAGCTGCACATGAGACAGAGGAATTGTTCATTTTTATTCATGCACTTAATTCTGATATCTCACTGTATGTTTAAATTACTCATTTACCATCAAATCAATTGGGTGTAATGTGCATGTATGTTCATTGTTATTCTTCCTGCTCCCCGTTGCCCGAGGACCTGTAACAATAAGCGAGACAGCTGTGGACATACTTTTTTTGTTGAAGGGTGTTTATTACATCCACTCCCAGTAGCTCACTCTTGAGCTTTCTTGCTGCTGTTTCACCATCCCACTTCCTGTTTTGTATCATCACCAGAGGCCCCAGTATATACACTCAGTCACACATTCTCTGAACAGATTAGAAGTCGAATACTGTCATATTCCGACATGTATAAACCCCAAACTCTTGTCATTTGATATCAATAAATTTAAATCCTACAACCTCTGAACTGTATCTCCCCTTTGTCCCTCATAGGCGAGTGTGTCCTACAGAGAGCAGTCATGGTGAGGAAGAAGCTAACTGCTAGGGAAGGAAGAGGTTGGCTGTCTGGAACCCTCTTCTGTACCCACTTCAGAGTGGCCTTTGTGCCGCAGGACAGTCCAAAACCTGACGTGAGTCTCTCACAACATTTTTCATGTGTATGTGTTTAAAAAGCCTTTCAAATATACAATATATATTTTTTTTTTTACTTACTATCATGCAGGACAATGCAGACCCAGTGCTTTTGGGAGATCATGACGTGGCTCTGGCATCCATAGAGAAGGTTGTGGTCGGTAAGTAAAACCAGGGTTCTTAGATTCATGCTATGACTGAACATTTATTGACTAGTATTACATTTTATGAGACACCCTGTCTAACAGAAGAGGGCACAGAAGTAACTCGTGCTTCAATACTGTCGTTGCTATGACAACGACCGCGAAGAGAATTCAGAAGAAGGTCAAAGAAATTCCTACTTGGTTATAAACCAGTTTGTTTCACCACCATGAGATATTCTTCAGTTTCACTGTTTCCATTGGAATGAGGAAAGGAGAACTCTGATATTTTGCACTGGTTAAAATTTGCTTTCGTATAACATCAGAATATTTATATAATAATATATACAAGGTCTCTTGACTTGTTTTCTTTTCTTCTCCCTCCCCCCAAACCTTTTTGTTGCAGTGGGCCCGAACAGGACCAAGCTGGTGACCCCGAACTCCTCCCTGAAGTTCACTCCAGAGGAGCTGGTGCTTTACTGTCGGGACCTGCGAGTCGTCTGCTTCCTGTTTGACCGCCTCACTCCTGACGCACAGGTCATAGAGGTGTGAGTCCATCTCCTGATTTGAAGAAATTCACTGATCTCAGTTAATCATGGCTAGGTCTGATTTCAAGGGGAAATATAGATACTGTGATTACACAGGTGGTTGAATTTTCCCAAAGTTAAAAACGCATTTGATTTTAAAAGCTTGTTTTTGTGTCATTCTATGCCGTCTGTAATTCGTCAACATGTTAATCTGCTGTGGCTTAGATTCCAGTATCTGGTTACTGTTTTATTTTACATCGGTCATTTCAAAAGCCTGAAGACATCTGCCAAGAGAAGTTGATCTGTGCTATCGACCATTGATCTGAAAGTTAATGACCTTTATCATGTTAATGGGCTCACTGTGGTTTCCCTCCTCAGATAACGTACACCATCGCCAAGACCTACCAGCCTCTCAAACCGGGGTCAGTTCTGTCCTTCCAGAATGCTGCTCTCGGTAGTGTAGGTAGGTGAACCCATTTACAGATACCTTCATACACTGTCAACTGCAGTCAGGTATATAATAGAGAATATAAACAAATAGAGACACGTAGTACAAAGACATAGTATTTTCCACACTGTGGTCTTCATGAGAATGATTGATTGATCAGTCCATGTGCATATTTCCCTGTAATGAATATTCAAAGGAATATCAGCTCTCTGAAAGCCGAAGGCAGATGAATCAGAAATGCAGCGTGACTTTGTTAGTCATCCGCTCTACTTGCTCGGTGAAGATTTAAAAATGTTCCCTCGTGCGCCTTCATCTGCTCTCACTTTGATTTTCCGCCCAGTCCGGCTCCAGAGAAAGAACATGTAGTCACAACTGTGATCTCTTCTATTCTGTATCATCTATTTTTGGCTTCTACTGCTTCTATCAGTATGTGATGAGAACCCTGTAGGATTGGGGAGAATATTAAACAGACTCTCTGCACTCTCTGATTGCATTATTAGAGTAAGAATTATTTTTCATTTGAAATTGGTGAGTTTCAAAAATGTAAAGATGAACTTCACGCCGCACTAATAACTCTTAACCATTACCAGCGGTTAACATGCCGGATCTTATAGGGAAATATGAACCCCGTCTGGACAATACTTTATCCTATGTTAAAGCTACGCTAGGCTGACCAGGCTCTGAATTACTGTCAACCCCTTTGGATAAATAATGCAAGCCCCCTCTGAAACAAGTCATTAGACAACCTACAGCTCAACTCTGCCCCGGGGGTCAAGGGTGTCCGGTGCGTGGTCAATGCTGTGCATTTTGCTTTTCCGAATGAGAGAGGGCATCAATCTAATCTTTCAAAAAAATGAATTGAGACAAGCGGGCAGTTCAGGTGTGATACGATGCGTCAGTCATGCAAATATGTTTCATCAACTTCATCGAAACATGTTTTTACAAATTTTTTCTATTGAGTAGCTCGACGTAATTTTACCATTTGGATTTCCTGCCAAATGTTTAAAAGGAAACATCCAGAAGCATCTCACTGTCAGGTTCTCCTGCATGTGATGGAGCCTTCCTAGCATCCCAGTAGAACCTTATGCATCTTTAAAAGAAAACCTCAGTTGAAAGGTTCACGATCACTTCCCTCCTCCAGAAATGAAGCAGTTTCTTAGCAACCGGCGACGAGACTCCCACATGAACTGGTTTGAGTCTGCCTCAGACTGGGAGCAAGAACTGGAGAGGTGCGGTGCAACCGGCTGGAGAGTCAGCTCAGTCAACGACCGCTTCGAGATGTCCACCAGGTGAATTCACACTCAAGTTGTATAGGAACCAAATCTGTTATAAACACACATGATGTCGTGTTATCACCAGTTCAAACACATGGAAGTCCAAGTACCAAATTATATCCACAAACACAATTACAGTATGTATGAATGGTGCTGTTACAGCCAAACCAGTGTAATAAAAAGTGAAACAGGACACCAATGAACATCACTTAATGTGGTTTAATAGGTGGCTGTGGCCCCGTCACTCTCCTCTTTCCATTCTGTCTATTAAAGCAGCATCATTCTATCTCCTGTTAGTCTGTCGAGGTTCATCGTGGTTCCCCAGAAGGTTCTAGACACTGAGCTGAAGAAAAGCTTTGCCCACTTCAACGAAGGACGAATCCCTGTGAGTGTTCTCATCATTCATTTATGTAACAAACCGTACCACCGCTGAATTTACATTTAATTCATTCTTTTGTTAAGAAGACAGGATTAGCAGTTCCAGTATTTATAACACCAAGAGCAGAGACTTAAGGCTGCAGTAGAGCGTGCACGGGCACGACGCGACGAAGCCGTCATAGCAGAGAGCTTCCATTATAATCAACTGAGGCAGCGACGCTGAATTCTGGAGCTGCGCTGCAGATCTTGATTTTCACACAGCTTTTCTCCTTGTTTTCCTGTAGGTGAAAGGATAAATGTGCATGTGCTGAGGCTAATCAGATTTTCTTCTACCTCATTTTCAGTCATGTTACTTGTGTTTTGATTTAGCAGGTGAAATATGCACTGCGTACGTGCTTGGTGTATTTTAAATGTCAAACTCGGATGTAAAAGTAGAACCAATGTATAGACAGACATTTTAGGCAGCAGTTAGCTTTCTAGCCCAGGGTTCCATGAGAGGATTGATACCACTGTCAAATCTTTAACTTCAGGAACCTCCTGCGGTTGCCTGGCAACTGACCCTCATAAAGAAATAGTCCAGCACATGACCTCCCAAAAAACGTTGTATTATGTTTGTGTTTTGTGCTCCAGCGTTGGTGCTGGCGACACCCGAGAGGCAGCGATCTACTGAGAATGGCCAGTTTCCAAAACAACATCTACCACGAGAAAGACGACATCAGGTGTGTGTGTGTAGGATGTTTTCTGAATCGTGTGGCTACCAGTGTAAGCATTTAACTCACCAGTCGTGTTATCGTCCAAAACCACAGTCTTGACTGTAGGCTGGTGCTTCTCACTACACACAGTTAGCTCTGAATGTTTGATGAAAGGCCTTAAAGCTGCTGTAGGGAACTTCTTTTTTCCATCTCAAGATATAGCAATTAGCTGAGGATGCCACGGAAAAGACCTCCCTGAAGCAACATTTAATTAATTCTGGGGAACGATTACAATGTGCCCTGGGAGATCCACTAGATTCTTTAGAAGTGTCACTTGGGAGCCGATATCCGCTGCTACCGAACATCCTTAAAAACGACTAAAGGAGAACAAGGCAGCTCAGTTGCAAAGTAAAACTGGCATGTTGCAGGATTTTTCAGTGTGTTAACAGCAGAATGTGGTGTGCAGAAACCTGGAGCTGATCCTGTTTGGGTGCCAGTCCTCTCTGTGTGTGGTGGTGGAGCTGGGCGAGGAGCTGCCCTCACCGGCTGACATCCAGCTGGCGCACAGCCGTCTGCGTGCACTCTGTCTCGGAGGTGGGGACAAGACATGAACACGTAACATCCCCACACACCAACCTGTAATCACAATCTCACAGAATAGGTTTGCAATTTTGTTTTTTTTTGATAAGGCCATCAGGAGTTGCTGCTCCGTTGGACCAATAAAAATACAAATAATAAATGGCCATACAATCTATACACCTATATCATGTGGTTTGAAGCACCAATAAAAATCCTTCATCAATATATTGAGTCACTTCCTAAGTCTGGTAAACTCAAATTCCTGAAGCCTGCTGAAAAGTTTCTGCTAATCTGTGGTAAATTGAATCTTCCCGCACACGCAGTAACAAGTTAAAAACAGGCATTGTGAGACAGTCTTTATTGTTGTTTTTGTCATGTAGGCACATTCCTAGTTTCAGTTAGAGCAGAGATGACAAAACCCTGTGCTCGTCTACAACCACTGGCCCTGGAACTGAAATGCTGACCCATCTCACACACACACACTCTTTAAAGGTCACAGATTAATCACGGTTCACACACACACACACACACACACACACACACACCAGCGATGTGTTTTGTCCTTTGTGTTTGAGTTGCTTCTCCTCTCAGGATTGTTTCTGTAAAAACAGCCACTCGGGTGTGTTCGTTCGTCTTCCTGGCAGCGAGCTTTGTGACTTCACAACAATTCGATAGTACATGAAAACAGATATTTCAGATTGTTTTAAAGACTAATCCCCCTGCGATGGTGTGGATTTTACAGTTAGTGTTTGAATTTGTTCAGGTGCATACAAGACCAGGGTTTATATGTTCTCCAGGCCTGGAAAGGTTTCGGAAAAATAAATAAAAGTCATGGATATTCCCGAATAAATAAATACTTGTCTATGAGTGGATATCTGCTTCGAAAATTTTTGAATGTGAACACAACACGTTGTCTGAACGTGAACTGTTACTGTTCTGGCTTGTAGATATCTCTACATCTGTGACGGTGCCTGATGACAAGTGGTTATCTACTCTGGAAGGGACCCACTGGCTAGACTACACCAGGTACACATCGGTTACATACATTTGTTTTAAATTCATTGATGAAACTTGAATCGGTCTAGTAGATGTGTAATCTGGAAGGTAAAGTTCACGCCACAGTTCTACTCTGACACCTTTTATAAAGCTGCACAAGGAGCTGAAAAAGCCTCTCAACAAGTATTTGCACTGTTGTACCTCGTGTTGCCTGATTTTTGTTCTCTATTCCTGTATTAGTTACAATTGCAATCAGTCAACCTGCCTCTCTGTCTGCAGGTCGTGTCTGAAGAAAGCTTCAGAGGTAGCCTGCCTGCTTCGCAGCGGTCACCTGACTGTGGCACTGCAAGGTGAGTCATGTGACCTCAGACCCCGGCTCGTATTATTCAATCCATTCATTATTCAAGGCACCTCCCTCTCATTAAGGCTACCTCGGGGCTCCAATGAAGTAGGCTATATACCAGGGACAAGCACACTCCACTGCACGGACATGCACACAGTCAATAGGCCTTCATACAACATGCTCCTCCACACGGTTAGACTGGGCTGATGAAAGGAGACTCGTATTAGAAAGTAGATCCTGTGTGAGTGATAAAGAGATGAAAATTAGTACTACAGCTGTGGGTCATATTCTCTGTGTTGATTAGCAGGTGAATGACTCCTGGATATGAAGACTTTGGATGTAGAACAAAACATTTCTGGTTGGGGGCTGAGATGCAGGTGGGGTGGTAGAAACTGGAGGAGCAGCTTGGCGTATCTCCTCATACAGCACCAGTTCTGAGGCCAAACTCCCGGATAGTTTGACTGCTTTCTCTCTGTTTCTTGTGAACACGGGCGCAGGTTTTATTTGGAAAGTGGTGGGGTTGTAAATCTGACTGTTAATGAGTCTGCTCCCTTCAAAAATTCAGGAATTCTTCATTGCCTTTCCTGTATTTCTGCACTACACACTGTATCATAGCCCACTAGAATAATTATAGTAATACGTCTACAGGAGCTGTTTCATTTGTGCAGGCCAGACACTGATGTTGCCGAGTTAGCCAGCCAAGAGACAACTGATGGCGTCTTTCATATCTTTGAACAATCAACGTATTTAATCTGATAACAGAACCAGAATGTTATGATGACAGAAGACAAAAGCACATGCGACACGACAGCCTGGATTGTCTTGTGCTCTGGCGAAGTCTCTCCTCTGACTAAGCACACTGAGCTGGCTCCGATTCATCCGGAATGCATTCACATCGCTGCAGGGAAAGGTGGACACCAATAGAAACTTTATTTCTCACCTAGCAGTGAGTTGGATCAGGGGATGGAGAGTCCTTCTAGACCGACGTGATAAACCCACAAGAGAAGTAAAGGGTGACCACAAGGTCAAACGGGTTTAATAAACAGATTAGTTGTTAATCAGACTCTTGAAACTCTTAGAGGTTTGTTTGTTTGTTTGCCATCCAGGGTGCATTTCTAAGTGGAAGTGATCTTGTAAACAAAGGAAGGTTGATATATAAACTTCTGCAAAGCTCTTTTTCTGTTGAGCATCTACACTCAGAGAGACACTGGTTATTTTCAGCAGAGGATGTTTATTGCGTGCTACTGTTGTTTGAATTTCTCTCCACTCTGCAGCTGCAAGTGACTAAGAAAGATTAGTTACACTCTCTATTTAGCCTGTTTATATATCAATTGTGCTCTAAGTCTCTGTGTTCCTCGCCAACTCTTGTTGGGCCTTTGTCTTTGTTCTTTGGTTGCAGCCCGTCAATCAGAGTCATTTTAAATTCAGGAATAAACAGAAGCCTGAGGCTGACGTAAGAACAGAATCTAGAATAAAATATAGACTCGATAACCAACAGACATTACCATATGCGAAAAAAACCAAAAGGTATAGACCTGAATGATTGTGTAGAAACATACACATACAGATGTTTCCAAACACAACAGGGGGAGTCACTGAATTTGCAGTCAGCAGATCTCGACCCAATCGATGACCTCAGAGAGATGTTTGTAGGGATGTGTTGGACAGCGCTCTCCTGCACCATCATCAAAGCACTAAATGAGGAATATCTTTTGGAAGAATGGCTTTGCATTCCTTCAGAGACTTGCAGAATCTTTGCAAAAGTTCATTGTAGCTGCTCTGGTGCCTCATAATGTCACACGTTCGTTATACTCTTTAAGTATGAAGACTACTAGCATGTGCTGATGTTACAGAAGCGGAGGACCGGGACATGGGCTGCGTGGTGTCCAGCCTGGTGCAGGTGATGTGCGACCCCCACTGTCGGACCCAGCATGGTTTCCAGAGCCTGGTGCAGAAGGAGTGGGTGATGGCCGGCCACCGCTTTTACAGTCGCATCAACTACCACCGTGACAACGACAAGGAGGAGGTGAGAGGTCGACAGCACTCCAAAACTGCACTGACATGTTGGATCAAACAGTTTTCTATCTGCTTGTTAACTCTCATAGTGTTTTAGTAAATAAGCTACCTGGTGCAAGGTAGCTACTGAACACACACACGCAGGGGAAATTACTTCAGGAAGTAGTGTCAATTGAAAATGCAAATTACTTGAGCAAACTTTGCCTCCCTCTAATTCCTTCACTTCCCACTCATTAAACCATACCTCTATTATTCTCTTTGTTATTCACTGGCTTCCCTCCCTCTGCACCTCCCTCCAGGCTCCAGTCTTCCTGCTCTTCCTGGACTGTGTTTGGCAGCTCTGGTCCCAGTATCCCTCTCGCTTCCAGCTGACAGAAGACTTCCTGTTGGCGCTGCACGACAGCATCCACCTGCCACTCTTCTCCAGCTTCCTGGCCAACTGCCAGCGGGAGCGATGCCGACGCTCTCAGGTACAGGACACCCGAGAGGGACTTCTGCCTCACATTATAAAAATAAAAAAGATACTGTGTTGAATATTTATCATGCAACTTAACTGTGTCATCTTAGGAGTGATAATTCTGTGTGCAAGCAATTTAGAGCAAAACTTTATGAAATATTTATGCCATTACATCACAAAGGGGTAGTTCTAACCATGTCTCCTACTCTGACCAGAACCTGGGACAGTCCTACACCCCAGTCAACGGCTGGAGGGATGTGCCTCATCAAGATCCCTCCTCAGACCCATCTGACCCGCCTCTACCTGCCGTGTGGGACTGGGCTCTTCAGTACAGCAAGCATAGGCAAGCTGGTTTCACCCAGCCTGTCCCCCCGACCCCGACGCTCCAACCGCTGCTCAACGGCAACCTCAACACCAACCCAGACACACACAAAGTAAGCCGTCTGACTCGTACGTGATGTGTCACATCCTCTTGTGGTTTTCTAAGAGTTTAACAGTGACAGAACGCATCACATCAACAGAAGAGAGAATACAGTTGAGATCATTTTGATACTTACACATCACTCAGTTGGCCACATGATGTTTCCTGTTTCTATCTTTAGTATCTGCAAGAGACCAGTGCTCCCTCTTGTGGTTAGTTAAATACACTACACATGAATTGAATAACAGTAAAGGACAAGTATTTTAATTGAGGTCAGTTTCTTTCTAAGTTCCTTTTGGTTGTTTTTTCCTCACAATTTACTAACAATATATTTTCACTTTCACCCTCCCTTGTTTCTCATCCGCCCTGCAGCAGGCCGACACCATCCCCGGCTCTGTGTTCCTCCTCTCCCGAGGCACATTCTCCTGTCCTGCTAACCTGCTTCCCTGGCGTAGCAGCAGCTCAGGAGTTTACAAAAAGAGCCACCGGAGGGCACCATCGTCTGAGAACGTGCCTGGTCTGGAGAGGCTGCTGAAAGCTTGGGCACTAACAGAGCTTCCCCATGGCCTCCCCTCCAACTCAAGACCTCAGGGACCATTGGACCCTTATGAGCCCTTACTGCCAACACTGATGGGGCCCTGCATGGGCCTGTGGAGGGAGTGCTACCTCCGGGGGGCGCTTCATGCACAGGTAGGTGGAATCTGATGCAGCCAAATCAAAACTCTGGCGAATATACTTTGTTACAAAACACCCACATAACTGCATTCTGGATTCTTGGAGTTGAGAGAATTTGTAATATTTTCCTCAACCAAGGATTTTTCACTGACGTATTTTGTCCTGTTTGTCTGTCTGTCAACGGGATTATACAGGAACAGTTCTCTCCTTTAATCTGAAAGTCAAGATTTCTGGTACAAGACATCCACTCAGAATAGATCAGACATGAAATATATACAATTGAGCAGCTGGTGACTGTAGACAGCGTCAGGCTTAACTTGAATCAGTCTACAGAACCAGCCAACAGGCTGACTATCAGTAAGCTGTCCGCCGTCCACAGTTTTGTTACAGTTGGCCCGCAGCTCTTCCAGAAGGCTCCACATCCGCTGCGTACAGCCTCATCACTGTATCTGTGTTACATCCTCTCACATCGTGACTGCTTGCTCAATAGATGACGTTGTTTCTCTGATGTGCTGATTAGCTGCGGCTGTTGATCAACAACTCCGGGGATGGACGCAGCAGCCTTAGTGATGTTAGTGCAACAGTCGGTTTCGCTGCGTCCCCATGGTGATGATAGAAAATAGTCGAGGGCTGAGTGGGTGGGTGCAGTCTTCTAGTATGAGGGAGAGTTAGAGAAGTGAAACCAATCTAACCATTGATATGCTGCTTTTGGGGAGAGATTGAGATACATTCTGTTGTCTGAAAGACTTTTTTTTAAAGATGATTTAAGTGATTATTAGTAACACTCCTCGGTTGAGCAAAGTGAGGTTCAATATGCCAATGAGAATGTGACCATATTGCTTTCCACCCTCAGGCATTTTCCCATCCCATCTCCGCCAACCACCCCCACCCTGTGGAACGACTAGCCCAGGAGGTGCAGCAGCTGAAAGACAAGCTGGCACAAGTGTCCACCAGCACAGAAGGGAACCCGCAAACCAAGACGGCTGAGCCCCGGCGGACAGACACCAACCTGAACCAGAACGCAAATAACGGCACCTTCCTCTTCCCAGCGTCGAGGCCTCAGAGTGCAGGCGTGGCCAGAGCAGCACCCTTGCCTTCTTCCACCAACCGCCAGACCACCAGGGGCCCTGCCCCCACCTTGGCCCCGCCATGCAGGCCCTGCCACAGAGACAGCAGCGGCAGCAACAAACACACCTTCCTCTTCGGGCACTCTTCATTGACGGAGGTCCGTCCTGACCAGCGCCACTATCCAGCAGCACCTAATAACCCCAAGCTGCCTAAGAGCGACGGGCCCTCGTTAGCTTCCTGAGGACGGTTGTAGACCACCGCTCCACCCCTGTAACCAAATCACCTGCCTGCACAACAAAAAGCTGAGCATTCCTTCACGGAGGAAACGCAGATGGCTGTTGCCTCGCGATAAGACATAAGAGGCACATTTCATGAACTACAGGACCTCTTGACTCTTCTACGTATCGGCTGTACTGTATAAAATAATGTGACAACGTTTTGTATATTTGTAAATGTAACAAAATCCTTCAGTATTCCTATCATGAAATATATAATCCCACTTGCAAGTCTTCTGAAGAAAAAGGGCCGAATATGCCTCATAAGCACATCTGACATCATCTCAGAACGCAGACGACTGTCTCGACACTTTTGTAAATGTCATGTCACTCTGCAAGAAAAGAAAGTGTCTATTTTTAGCTCCTCACAAGCGTTCTTATCCACAAATGAGTACCGGTGACAGATGTAGATAGCGGTGTTGTGCTATGACAGGACACAAAGCAGTGAGAGGAAACACAAGCTTTCCACCTGACAGTTAGCTTCCACGCCATTCGATCCTTTTTTTTTATGTCATGCTGATGTGAAAGAAGATGCATTGTTGTCCTGAAGTCGACTGTTGTTTAGACAAATCTTGGATCATGTGTTTCTGAACTCCAGGCTGTGACCAGTGGCTTTAATGTGGAATTTAGGGCATGAGAGTTATTTTGGTACCGCTCTCATATCTACCCACTTGCATGCCTGGTAGCAGCGAGAGAGCCTCGACTCAGCTCAGTGTTCTGCAGCCTCTGTGTCCAAATATGAGAATTATTATAGTTGAATTCTATTCCTGCATGACTGAGGCAGTTCCAGGGCTTTAGTGATCTTATCTACACTTTTGTCACCCTTATCTGTCAATTTTTTATATCATACAGTATGTATAAATGAGTGTGACTTCTTGATAGTTTCTGACCTGATGTATTGTTTTTAAAAACCATCAGTTACAAACTTATTTCCTCTTGTGAACACGATACATTAAGAAGGTACCGGTGTTGGAGGTGAAAGAGATGCTAATTTCTGTCCTGTGTTTATGCAGCCAGCATTTAGGTCAAAGACTGTATTTAAAGCACATCTGGCCCTGTGCCGTTTTATATCTTAAAGGTACAGACACACCAAATCTGACGGTTATGCATCTGGACACGATGGGCCGCTGCTTGCTCCGACCCGTGGGCGTGGTTGGGAAATGAAATCATGAGCCACTTTGGCTCTTGTTTCCCCCCTTCAGGGGAATGACTTCGCATCACTGGGTAGATAAACAATATATGGACGACGTTTGGTTACCAACATGTGAGGCCTGGTCACAGACGTAATTGTTTTACAGCTAAACAAGTACAGAGTATTGCGAGCCGGCTGCCTTGACGTCAGTTGCAAGGAGGTCAAGCAGTGATTGTGCAAATTCAGATACATCACATGCTGTGTCATGCATCGTGCATTCGAATCTCTTGCTCTGTGAAAGAAACTATGACTTTGTTTGTCGTCAGATTTGGCACGTCTGCACCGTGACAGGTTGTCGTGATGTGGTTGTGAAGCAGAACATCGGCCATGTTTCCCCCGTGAAGAATGAATCTGCAGCATTTTGTATTTGAAAAAGAAATCCTGTTTGTCTGGATTTCTTTGGACAGAACAGCAGCTGACAAATGCCTGACGCCCTCACGTCAAGAGGTACCTCACTTGATAGCACTATGAATTATTCAAATGTTGTAAATATTCATTGCATCGATATCACGGATATCACATAGATGTCAGCTACAATTTCAGAGCTTTCCAGGTGTGATGCCAATGCGTTTGTCCGCTATGGAAAAACAAGGTCATCGTGGTCCTGTTGCACGGAAGATCAAATGTGATCCTCTCCCTCCCCTGTTCGTCTGTGTCATCGTATGATTCTTTTTTTGTTTTGGTACGAACTTTAATTACATTTGCCAGATGTATATATTTTTTGTATCAGCATGTTTTGATCCTGATAAATAAAAACATCTGTTCATAAACTCTCAACTGTGTTCATAGTTGGATTAGGGCGGAAATGTCTTGCTCATAATTTTCATAATTCATTTTTTATCCGATTAAAATACCAAATATGTATTGAATATGTCTTCACGTGTTCTCAGCTCATCATTCATGCACGTTTTCTTTGGCTACTGATCAGACGGATGGAAGAAATCTGAAGACATCTTTTTTTTATTTTTCCAACATTTCATAGACAAAACGATGAATCGTAAAAATCATCTGGGTTGAAAACGATCGTTAGTTGCAGCCCTAAACTGGAATCTTTAAACAAAACAAAAAAAAATTATTCACATCTAAAACTTTATTTTTTAACAAAAATAGCTATTTACACTATGGAATTTTGAAAACACACAAAAGTAGCATGGCACTTTACAAGGGAATCAAAATATAAAATACAAGCGTTTGCTTGATATGTACAATCAGAATAAGATCGTTTCAGAACAAATGTGCAAAATGCTCAACACAGAAAACACACAAAGAAAGATTTTGCATGACAGGAAATGTAGAATATCCAAAATATTTACTGCACAGTAAAGCTCTCCATCCAATATGCAACATTCAATTAAAGGAGATTGTTTAACGGGTGCAGACGTAGGTAGAAAAGCTAAATGCTGTTAAATATACGAAGGAGGTGCTTTGCTTGATCGTTGTGTTGCTTCACTACATTCTGGGAAAGAATTGGCTGAAATACAGTACAGAAACCTCTCTTCCACGTTTGTTGCGACGATGTGCTTGATGATTTCAATCTTTTATTAAGATTCCGTTTTGGCACTTTAAACTTACTCTTGATGTAAATGTCATGCATTCTCACATTTCACCTGCTCACCACAAACAAAAGAGCAAGAATAAAGTAAGATTTTATGGACTTCAAAGCCACCATGTAGCTGCCACAGCGGTAAAACTGAATCAGGTTATAGCTGGAAAAAAAAGCAAAGGATTTAAGTCCAACATCAGAGGAGGGACTAGTCTTCCATCTAATGCCAGAGCTTCATGTTTGACCCCCAGCGACTCCCGTGCTCCTGTTCCGTACACTCCTGCAGGATGCTGTAGGGCCCAGAGAAGTACCCGGAGGAGGACGGACCCAGGCCTCCGAGCTGGCTGACGGATTTGCACATGGGGCAGGGGTAGTCAGACAAGCCCTCGATGTCCTCGAAGGCCAGGTTGACGATCTGGTCACAGCAGGTGTCACAGTAGAGGTGGCCACAGGAGAGGCGCTTCAGGCGGGCCTCGTAGGAGATGCAACACTGGCAGTGCGGCACGTCGGGACCCAGAGACAAGGAGCCCGTCAGGGAGCTGTTCTCCAGGCTGCCGGCCTGGCTGGAGCTCAGCTTGGTGGGAGACCTGACAAGACGGGAAACAGTCAGGTCAACACATTGTCCTGGTTACACTCTGTTTTCATTAATGTCAACATCCTCTCCAGGCATGTTTTAGGACACATACTCTGCTTTCAATCATAATTTGAGTCAGATAAGTTAGCGTGCGTGATCACTGGAGGCTTCATGTTTCCATATCACACTTGGGAGTGGAGAAAGAATCAAACAAGTCACAAATAAGGCTCATAGATACACAACAAACTGCAGTCTAAGGGGAGCACAGAGGAAATTTCCGTTTACAGCACAAGGACGTGAAAAACAGCCCTTGCAACAAACTCATTCTGCACAGTGAAGGTCAGACATCCGAGTTAAGTAACAAAATAGCAAAACAGTTTTGAGTGCAGGAGGACATTTGATCTCGTTGTCAATAAGAACAGGATGGGATGAGACAAGTATAGGAGGTGTACGTTCCAGACTGATCAACAATATTTCAGCTGATATTAGCAAATCACAGATGGATCTGTTATCAGAGATCCGTCTTTTTAAAGCCATGACAATACCTCCGCTTTGGATATTGGCCTTGATGGACTTCATTTGTTATTGATGGATTGATAGTTAAAACAATATCAAGCTTCAACTGTTCTGTTGGTATAGTCTATATTTTGTGTCATGTGTTACAGGGATTAAAACACGTCCTGAAAGCTTGAATTAGGGTCCAGATTAGGGCTGAGCCGGATCATATCGTTACAAATCCTCCACATGATAGGAACTTCTCATATCATCAATATCCTGCTGCGATATTAATCACACGTGTTTGTTTGCGCTGCGGTGATTTATGGTACAATTTGCATATAGTTATTTATATCGTTGCCAACAAAAAAAATCCCTGAAATATCGTGAGGTAGTTTCAAATCATCTAGCGGAGATGGGTCATGGCACAATAATCTAATTTGTGGAGGCGAGTGTACTGATATTTCTCTGGTTTTAAACGGATCTAGGCCACAGATGTTGACACATGTGGATTCAGTCATTTAAGTAAATAGCTGCTGTGGACAACTTGTGTTGTGTGAAGGCAAATAAGACATGTAAATCCATTATATGGCTATATAAAATGCCCTTCAGGCTTCCTTTTGAGCCCAGCTAATGATGAAAAAATACAGACAATAATATTCCTGTACTGGATTCCTGAGGGAGCTAAATTATTCAGGTCTGTTAGAACATTTCCAGGATTTTCTGTATTTCTAAATTGTCCTACAGTGAAAACAAAGCTGGAGAAAATGAATAATGACTCAGAAAATCTGTTGTCATAACAACTGTGAGGGACCATGTCTCCCCTCCATATGAATATATCAAGAAATCTATATTTGCCGTGTTTTATCAGAGCACATTTCATGGCTCCAGAGCCCATGTCAATGTCCTCTGTTGGGGAAAAATGTAATTCAACTGAACGATGCAACACGGATTACGCAGGGAAGATAATCCAGAGTGAAATTTGAAATGAAACACGCGAATATGACAGAGAAATATGCAAGTAGATGTTGAAACAGGAGATGTGAAGAAGAACCGCTGCAGCAGCCACAATATCAGGAATATTCAGGGGACTTCTCGGTTATCTATTAACAGCATACAGATGATAAGAGGAGGCAGGTCGAGCGGCTCCACTCACCTCGTCGACGATGAATCTTTAAAACAGTCGAAGCTGAGAGCCGCGAGGATCCTCCACAGCAGGTCCATGCCGCCTCCTCTCATCGTCGGACCCACATTTCACTGACCTGCTTTCCGGTAGATTGTAGAGAACGCGTCACCGGCTAGTCTTTTAATTAGGTGGGGGACGTACCAAAAAAAAATACACGCGAGAGAAAAAAGGACGTGAAATCAGCGCGCGTTTGGACGGAAGGTAAACAAAAGCGACACTTTCATACCGCTCCGCCGTGCGCGTGTGAACCGCGGCAGCGGCGTGAAGCGGACGCAGAGAGGCGGTCTCATCTCATTCTTACACACACACACACACACACACACACACACACACACACACACACACACACACACACACACACACACACACACACACACGGGGACGTGACTGCTTTATTGGGACATAAGACAAGTCCCCTTAACTTAATTTATTCATGTTCCCTCGACCCCATCATAACTGAACACCTGACCTTTGACCCCAACCCGCCTTTGGCTTCCAACATGTTGATAACCGGACTCCTTCCATTCATCGGGCAGGTGTGGAATTGAGCCACAAGATGACTCCAGATTCAACAAAATCATAAAAGGAAAACTAACAATGACTCGTGACCTTGCTCGGACTTGAGCCTGAGCAAAGGGATCATTCCACTAGTATGATAATATAAGTAGCTCGCAGCATGAGTAGAAAATGGTGTTCACACACAAGAACACACCACATGTATCTCTCAGTCCCAGTTTGTACTAAGAAAAGCATCTTATTTCTTCTAAAGTTAAATCCAGACGTCCGAAAAACCCCAGAAGGTCCTATAGCAACACTCAAAGATGCTCTGAAGGGTCTATTTTCCCCCAAAATCCTCAAAGACTCTAATCCAAACATCTGGATGAAAACAATAGTCAGATTTTAAACGACAAATTGTATCCAATTTCTCAGCCGCAGTTGTTTCTCAAACACTGAGGGGTATTTATCTTCTTTCACACTAATCTGCTAATCAAGTCACAGTTAAAGATTCTGTCGTTATTTTCGCTGACGTTTGTACATTCAGATACAAAGTTTGTTCACACATTTAACTGATCTCTTGTATTTTTTTTAGATATAACCTCAAGTGGCCACCAGGTGGCGACAAGTATCTGCCCTAAATCTCAAAAGCCTTTAATTGACACAGATGCAGAAGAGTCACAAATATTTGATGTTTGTACGAACAAGAACTTTATACTTGAAATCCAATAAAAAATATTATAGGAACGGTGATATTGAAAGCACCCAAAAAAAAGTAATATTATTGTACTAAAACACATTCAGCAGCATCTCTCTTTTCTCTCTTTACTTAATTTTAATATTTCTTTCAGCCATGTGGAGGACAACCGTCTGCTTTTGTATATGTCGTCTGTGCACATCGGATGTCACGGTTACGAACTTGAAGTGAAGTGTGACGACTGGTTGCCATAGTAGCGGTCATGTTAAATGACAGGCTAATGAGCCTCATTGCATCATGGTTAATAATAAGGGATTAGATAAATAGACACAAGGTCAATTATAGTGACTCGGCTGAATTCTTAATTGAGCTGCTAAACACACAGACATGTGCAATTTCATGGATATGGCAAGTAAAGAATATATTGTAAACACTAAGTCAGCAGCTACATGCACACATTCTGTAGAGCTGCAGTGGTTTCCGGAGGAATATTTTGGTTTGTTGAGATGATAATCTGGTGTGTCAGGTCTTCAGCCGGGGCCAGCTGCCGACCGCTGCAGGGGGAACGTGTGCAGCTGCGCTCATCTGCTCTGTCAGTTGACCAACAGGTTTGTCTGCGGGGCTGAGGGTGGACAGGTGTTGCTTTCCTTTCCCTCTCCTATCTACCTTTATGTCCCTAAACGCCTTTGTGTTGCTTATTTGTATATCTATATACTGATTTATCTTAAAGATCCAACTGTGATTCGTCTGCCAATTTCCTTTTTGATTAGATAAATGCACAACATCAACAAAAAGTAGTAATATCTGTATTTTCTTTTCATTTCTTTTTAGAATATTTTACTGAAACGTTGATATCAGCAAGAATTTTAATAGCTTGGTTTGTCTGGCAGAACACAGATAAATAGTTGTGTATCATCACGGTAGAGGGAGTATTTAATATTATGTTGATGACTGAAAGAGAAGGGGACCTAGAATGCTTCCTTGAGGAACGCCGTGTTCAACGTGAAATTACATAATATCATCTAAAACTACAAAAAACTGTATTTTCAGAACGATCCCTTAAATTCAATACCTCAACATTTATGTCCAGAGTTGGTGTTAAATGCTGACAAGGAAAGAATGTGAATTTAAGGCAGGACTGTTGAGTTCACGTCACCCACCTGTCTCTTTATCAACTGCATACCATTGTTGTTTGGTGGATCAAATCAGATTTTTCACAAATCATCTGTCATTTATTACTCTAATCTCCTGATCTCTGCCTCTTCTCCATCAGCCTGAGCAGGACGGAGGACGGAGGTGCTGCGGCCTGCAGATAGCTGCCCTCTCGGCCAGCTGATCAATAGACGACTCAAACAGACAAAAGCAGCTGAAAGCCTGAAGGGTGACGAAAGGCCTCATCTGATCTTGATGACAATCAGACAACAGCTAGTGCGTCAGTGGACATCTGACGGAAAGACTGAAACGCTGAAGGCACAGTGGAACATTCAGACACACAGTCTGTAGCTAAGAATGATGTCATGTGTTTTTAGACCAATCGGAGGGGCTCATGTTAATATCTAAAGAGAAAACAGTGTGTTATCTCCTGTAGTGTTCACTAATTCAATTTTAGTGTTTCTAAAATTTATTTTTTACGTTTTCTGTCTTTTTATCTCACTTTTTTTGTTGTTTTAGAAATTCTCTTTCAGTATGTAAATTATTTCATTATTTCAATCATCATTTTAAAGTATACACACATTAGAGACCTCTTCTACCAGCTAAGATACTTCCCAATTATGGTTTTAGTTTGCAGGTTTGATTAGAAACCAACATATTGGACAAATTAATGTTGCTACTTGCTCAAAGTATTTCCATATTGAAGATATTTTTAGGGAACTTGTCTGTTTTTCCAAAATTACCAAAGTTAGAAACAAATTAAATTCTGAAGAGACTCTTTTTTAAGGTATTTGTTGAAGTCTGAAGTTATGTCAAACAGCAATATCTGGCTAACCTCTGCTAAATTCTCCAGTGTCGACAGGATTAAATAACATAATCCTGACCCCGAAGTAATCCAGGGACTCATCCGGGTGGGAGCAATTTTTCCCTGTTTAAAACAAATCCCATCAGTTATCCATAATATTGCTCATTAATGGGTTGACGTGGCCAATTACAGGCACGAGCCCGAGCACGTGCAGTGAGGGGCACGTCCTGCACAGTTCATTTGCACCAACTCTGCGGTGCATGCGGAGCTAAATGCAGAGATGCGCTTCACTTGAGCGTGCGAGGCGCATCCTCCAACGGGGTCGTGCGCACCCCAAACACAGAGTTACATGATCATATTTACACTCACAAATAGCTGATTCATGGGAAAGAAATGAATCAGCCCATGCAAACCCATCAAACCCCCCTCTTCTCGCGGGAGGAATGGTGTCTGCTGGATGCGAGTGGAGGAGGAGGAAGGGGCGGTGTCTCCATCCAAGAAGGATGCTGTGTAGTAGGTAAAGGGGGAGGAGAGGGGGAGGAGGGTGCTTCTCTCTGCTACTACGTCAGTGTACATCGCAGGGGCACACTGGACCTTTTTTGCTTCAAGTACTCGGGGTGAGTCCCTGCACAGAAACTAAAAGCACATCCTGACATTTGCACCAGAAGGTAAGAAACCAGTAACTCGCCTTGTAATTGCGCCAATGTATTTCCCCTTTTTAGCCAATTAATTCCCGTATTGTATTTGTTGTTTCCATAATCAAAATCATGCACGAGCTTGGAATTATGAATATTTCCGCGTTGGTGATCGACATTGACATTTATGACTCACTAAAAACGAGTTTATAGGCCTGTGCTGCGCAACGGGATGACCCCTAAACCTGCACCAATCTAGGCATAATTCGGATTATGCATGAGGACAATTAGCTTATTTATTAGATGTATTGCAATTATAGAATATTTTTTGGCGGATTCGGGTGAAATGTGCCCATTTGTGAGGGGAGGTTTGTGCGTTAGATCCTCATCCATCTCAGCACCGAGGTTTTGTGAGGGGAAGGCAAGGAGGGGAGGGGCTGAAGGTTATGTTTTAATGTCGTTAAACGGCACATATGGCCAGATGTCCGCCTTCCATCCGGTTTTGTCTAATTGGTGATGGCTTTTGCACCGATGCCCTTGTCTCTCTCTCTCCGGTGCCTGCGCCGCTTCTCATCTCTTGTACAGTCATGCATTTGTAGGTCTGTCTTTAGCACACTTGATCTCAGATTATAGTTGTCTTGCTTATGTTATGTTGGATTTATTTGCACAGATTACAGCCTTGGTGAAACCTTCCAGTGAAGCTGGGGTGTCCTGGTCTGCGTCGTGCGCCAAAATGACCTTGTAGAAACCAACAGGGGGAGAATGAGATGGAGAGTGATGAACAGTTTTGCCCCGATCTCCTCTGTGGTTTGGTGGTGCTTTGCGGTGGTTCGGTGGTGTTGATATCCTGAACACTGATTGGTTTAACTCGATCCAAGGTGGATTTGCTTTTGGAGAATGACTGCATGGATTTAAAATGTGTTTATTTTGAGCGGGTGCGTTTTACAACTTTGCATTCAGATGTCTTGTCCCTTTGGCAGCCATCATTGCAGTTATTTATGCACCCAACCCACATGAGGGGAACAGGGCCGGCTCTGATAGTGTTGGAGCCCTAGGCCATATTTCAGATTGGTGTCCCCCCCTCACCCCCACCTTCCCTGAAAATGCACCAAAATCAATTCACACATCAATGACGTCCAGTTGGTTACAATTTGTGATTTAGAAAATGTTTTATTAAAGTGTTGTAGCGTTACCAACAAGAGACTTGGAGTCACTACACAGTACATGATGGGTTTACCAATTACAAATCCTCCAAATTATACATTTGTTTTATTCCAAATTCAGTGTTTGAGTAAAAGGAACAGGCGACTGTGTAAAGACACACTGGATAAGAGTGAAATCATGTTTCATGGTCTTAACTATTTCTCTGTTGCACTTTGTTGACGGTCCCTGGAGCTCCTGCAGCTGCAGAAACTGATGTTATCTGTCCAGCTCAGAGGACGTCATGTTTGGATTGAAATGAGGTTGTAGCTCGTTTGTTTGTGCTTGGACGATGATTCTCTAATGAGTTATTGATCCTGGAAGTTTGAATCTGCGACCATATTTGCAACTTTTAAGCGGATTCCTCCCGTATTGTGCACCTGATAACTTTCTCCTTTGAGTCACTTTGCAGCTACAACTCAAAGGCAGACGGGGACAGTCGTGGAGGACAGTGTATAAGACCGAGCGAGCTATCGTGCATTGGTAACATGTATCATGTCATGAAAGCAGCCATGTTTATTCCATAAATTTGTCAACTTGGACTGACAGTTCAGGGATTGCAGCATGTTTGGATTATTTGTAATTATGAGTGTCATTTAGTTTGTTCTATCCTTTCATTTTTCACTCATCCATCTGCTTAATTTACAAAGGATTTAGCGATTTCATGAATATCAGATGAAAGACAAACGATTGTTTGTCACATTAAAGTCAGTCCAGTCATTTCATATATATATATATATATATATATATATATATATATATATATATATATATATATATATATATATGTTACCATACCATTTAACACACAGGAGCTCCACTTGAACCAGGAGGAGCTGTGGGAGCTGCTCTGTTTGGTGTTCTCATTTTCTGCTTGGTACCCTCGCTGATTGGACCGTGCTCCGGTCTGTCCGCAGAGATTAGCCCTGTTACAAGTTACAACTCGCCTCTGCCGTGGCTGGGAGCAATAGCAATGGTGTCGGGTCCATTAGCATAACCGGTAGAAAAAAACAACAGGCTGCAGCGCAGTAGAGCACCTCAACTAACCCATCCGGGTGTTGTCGAGACCAGCAATTACACAGCTGTTTCCACATAGAATCGTGCTTCAAGGAAACTAGTACATTTGTGCCGCGTCGTGGTTTTTTTAGCCCCTGATGCTGCAGAAACTTTCCCATCTGCTAAATATATACTGTGAGACTGAGATATAATGGATGGCCTTTTCCCTCGTAGGTGTCTCCTTTTATAAATAAATGCATAGTGTTAAATTCACACTAATTAAAATAGTAAACAATAGCAAAGCACAGGATTCAGCGGTTGCAGAACCTTCAGCTACTGAAGTAACAACCTTTACGTCAGTCCTCAGCAGCTCACACTTTCTCTTTTTGTGTAATTGTAGATTAAAGTAAGTGGCTCAACAAACATTAACATGTAAAAAGGAAATATTGGCTATTAGGGAAGATATTTACTATTTACTATTTGCAATAGCAGGTGTCAGCTGTAGCTTGTGTGAAGCACTAATTACCAAGCTAACACGCTAGGCGCAGAAAGTTGAAGCTATGTTAGCATGACGTTCACATGTGGCCCCGGTACAGCCTGAAACTCCTCAGTAGTTGTTGCCATTTGGTTGTAATGAGCAGTTTTTCACATTTAAATTATATAAATTCAATCTACTTCACATTTACATATTAGTCTCATCATGTCAAACACAGTTTCAGTAAGAGAAAGACATTCTGCAACTCACAACTAAATTGAACTGTGCAGACGTGACACCACTGGTGAATGCTAATGAATTAAACACAAGAAAATGACTATTTGAGCTCTTGTTGTCTATGCAGCTGTATTCCGTCGATACCAAACACACGCTGCTGCAACTGCCTTTCGTCTGACTCCTCTCCATCAGTCCATTTTGCAGCGAGCACAGCCAAAATGGATGCAGAGAGCTGACATGCCTGTGTTTGACATGGTGTTGCTAGCCGTCGCGGTATCACCAGGGTGAGAGTGCATGCTGAGGGCCCAAGCAGGGGAACAATGATGTGACTCATGTTCTCCCACAGGGGACGCGTGCATGATTATCCCAGCATCAGGGAGGAGCTGTGACCCAGTAAACCTAAGAACCAATCACCACCTCCTCTCTGGCTGCCGCCTGGATGGGCCTGCGTACAGCAGCTGAATTAAACAGTCACTTCCTGTGCGACTGTGTTCAGATGTCACACTGCGGTTGGTGCACATCAGCAGGGCCGACGACGCTAGCCGAGGTTTTAATCGCAGAGATACATCACTGCCCAGGGACGAGTGCAGGCTGGCACCTCTGTCCTTGTGGCCAGAAAACAAGACATGAATATCTGATGGATGGATCCTTCACAGCCTCGGCGGGACTCTGTCGGAATCTCAGGCCTTAGTAGCTGATCGAAAAATGATGGATGAAAACTGTTGCTGGATTGGTAAAATATTCCAGGGTGTGTGAGTGTGTGTGAGTGTGTGTGTGTGTGTGTGTGTGTGTGTGTGTGTGTGTGTGTGTGAGTGTGTGCTTGCACTTCAAACGAATGTTAATTTTGCACCTCACCCTGCTGTTAGAAGCCGGCTGGACAAGGATATTTCACTGCTTTTAACAGTGGGGGGGACGAGTTTAAAACCAGAGAGTTGATATTTTATTCGATTAGTGTCTGAGGATTTTAACCCCTCAGACACACGGGAGGCTCGTCGAATATTACCAAAATAAAGCATTTAACTGGAAAAGTACAATTTCAGAATAAGCATCTTTTTCCAACACTGTGGTGTAGCGACCGTGTGACCTTCATGAATTAGTACATACACACAATTATAAACATAAATAAAAGAATTAGAGATGTTGTCAGTATTTGCATCCACAAGACTGAAGTTTCCTGAGCTCCGTGCTAAAAGCTAACTGTAGTTCACTGCCACGGTCAGCAGATTAAACTTGTTTCCTATAGTTCAGCAGTTTATGCACCCTCCTTGAATTAATATAACTATATATATATATAATTTAATATATATAAAGGGAAGCCCAGCAGCCCTGTGTCATTCTTCCACTTTGGCGAGCTCATATGAGCCGGTGTTCTGAGCCCAGCGTGGCAGCCGACAGCGTGTTGTATTATGAGCGTAGGTGTTTGTTGACTGAGTCTTGTGGGGGAAATCTTCAAACAGAGCCGGCGCGTGGGCTGAGCGGCCTCTACCCATAATGCAGCGCCTCTAGTGCACTCATGTGGAGAGAGAAGACTCAACAGAGAGACCTCTCCGTCCCTCTATTGGATTGAGCGTCAATGCAGATTTTATTGACGTCTGTGTGCCTCAGGAGTTTTGTGAGGAAAGGCACTTAAAAAGGCGTCTTTGAATTTGAATTTGTAGAGTGAATTTGCCATAAAACAAAGAGAAGCTCAACTAAAAGCCGGTTCAATAAAGAGAGTTCTACTGGAAGCTTATAATCATATGTATTGATGCAAGCAACAGAGAAGGATAGTGGAGATTGGACCTCATCAATTAAAAGCATCTTCATTCACACCCAACGGAGTAGACCTAGAAACCAGCGGATGGAGGGAGGAGCTGAGTTGTGCAATCAGGGACTGAGAAAGGTAATTGTAAGCGTTACATTAATGAGAAGAATGGGTAGAGGATGAGGGAAGCATCCTTTTTTATTTCATATATGCTGAGTGTTTTTTATGAGGCAGAATTACTGTTTTTTTTAAAGGATTGTGACATATGAGTCACACTTATGTTGCGGCTTTAATGCAGACGCCAGCCACCATGATGATTGCACTGTCAGGAAGCTGCTAAGGTAGTTAGCTTCTATTGCAAGAGACAAGGAGGAGCTAAGTTCCTTAGCGTGAGCCGAATGAGATCACTGTTACAAGCGACTAAAAACAGATTCCTATGTTGGGTGCTTCGTGCTATAGTGACTCACTATCCCCTCTTGAGGATCAAAATGGTAGTGCGAGACAAGGCGGAGTAGTTGAGCTGCTTACAAATTACCCCTTTAGACAAGCTGATAATTTGTTTGAGGCCAAGTGGATGTGTCGTGTCCAAGGGACCAACCCATCATATATAATTCAGCCTGTTTTCTAACTATCAGCATGCTGTCGTGATCGGGATTGTGCCGAGCCTCGGGGACAATCTATCAGAGGAGAAGATTCTCCCCGTGCATGAGTCACCACGAAAAAAATCAAAGCTGTCAAGAGAAATGAATTCAGCACCGCATGACGCTACCGGCCATCTGCAGCTCTCAGGATTCACCAGTGACCGAATCATCCCCACCTCTCTCTCTCACACACACACACACACACTGAATGTTTCTCTCACAAACATGCTTTTCCTTTTTTTGGCGATTGGCGATCCGACACACTATCTACAAACACTCCACAATCACTGTCCATCTCGTTCACGCTCGCTAACCGCGGCGTCTGTGCAGTGAAATGAGCAACGAGGTTTAATTCGGTGTGTAAATGAGAGAAAAGACCGCAAAAATCACTCCACTGTTTGTTGCACTCTCATCCTGTCTTCCCTCACTTTCAGTGGAATCATATCTTAATCATCATGGATTGTGTCATTTAACCTTTCTATGAAATCATCTTGTCAGATTTAACCATCCAAGAAGAAAGCAGCTGTGAAGGATTGATTGCAGTATAAGTTTATGATGAGATGCATGGATGTAGAGATACCGCATGTGTATATGTGAAGGTGTGTAAAACTTTGTGATGATGGAAGCCAAGGTTATTTCTGGAAATAGCTGTGACTCATTCTGGCAGCCGACGACAGGCTGTTAATTGGATGCGATTTTTTTAACGAATGTGTTACCCCTGTTTGATCCTGATTTCAAACTCCCTCAGCAGTCAGAGGTCTGTGCACAACAACAATGTTAGAAATCCGTACGGATGATAACACACCTCGAGGTACCACAGGATTCAGTATGATACCACGTCATAGCGGTTATTTGGACCCATTATGAGATTCCCTTCAGTGGCCTGTGATTGATATGATACATATATATGCCCATTTAAACACTCACGAAAAAGAAACTTAAAAATGAATTTGATCTCAACTCACATTGTTACTGCTCGCCGCTCGTTAGAGTCGTCAGCAGGTCGGGTATGCAGGTGTTCTCTGCAACCAGCTGGCAAACACATCCAGCAGCTGAAGAGACAAACACTTCCCTCAGGAGTAGAAGCAGAGTGAATATTACACTAACTTTAGTAAGAAACCTCTGTGTCTTCTGGATGTGCAACCGTTCGCTAACATCTCCATAACAGCTCTATGAGGGGGGATGCTCGTGATTTCTGCTCCTTCCAAATCATTATTCAGCTGGAGCATCTCTGTTTGTGTCTATTTAATGCTTAAACACATGCACCACCTGTAGTGTGGCACATAGCTTATTGCCACACAAATGCATCTCCAGCCGTCGTAAACAAGGTCAAACTGAGGGAAGCAGCTGGTGAACCGGGTCAATGATGCAGCATTGCCCTTGTAACCATTTGGACGTGATTGATATGATTGATTAGACAGTAGAACGGGAGAACAATGAAAGCGAGCGGAAAATAAGTAAGTTGTCGTTGTTGAGAGAGTTCTTCAGTGAGCTGGGTGGTTTATTGGTGACTGTCACGGTGCTGTATACGAGCTCCTGAGTGGTTTCTTCCTCCTCATCAATCTACTCCGAGCTAGAGTCTTTTTCTCTGCCAAGAACCGTCCGCTGCTAAATGCACTTCCAAATGAAAGGTTGTGTTCCGATAACCGAGGCTGGATGTGAAAAAGGTGGGGGGGGCTTTGTTTTGAGTTTAACAGATGCTCTTTACGTCTGCATTTTATCAGCGCGGTAAAATGTCATCGTTCAATGCTTGAGGCTGTCGGCATTAGTTGTGAGCACACATCCTCTTCAGAGGGTGACTAATGTGGTTATAAGACCTTCAGTGGCAGCTGGAAATCTCTCCAGTGCACTTTTGAAAGATAATAGCTGATGTGCGGGTGGGTATGATCAGCATTAATGAAATGTAATACTCCCAATACACTACTTGTGTACCGCGTGGTGGATCAATGCGGCTTAGAGCACGAGAGAGCTTCAACTGTAGCTGCAGACAATTGGGCAGCTGTCGCTCAAATCGCCGGTTTGATCCCAGTGAAGCTACAGTGCTTTACCCTCCCACAACTTTCATAGCTGAAGTGCTCATGAGCAAGGCACCTAACCCTCAAACGCTCCCTTGGGCGCCGCTAAAGCTGAGCATGTGCAGAGTGAGCTTGTTTCTGATTGGATGAATTCAAGTTGTTTAACTCTCCCTGGTCTCCCCCAGTACATGCAGGCGGTCTTGAGGGGGTTGATAACCTTTAGCGTGCAGCTATGTTAAGAGTTAAGTTGAGCTTGGACCAAAATGAGGACGGACGAAGCTAAGTCAAGTTTAGGACATCAAAGCCTGCTCTGCCTTCAGCTTAAACTGGTTGAATGAAAATAAAACTGATCCCGATGTTCATATATATCCACCCGCTCATCATCAGAGAGGCTGTTTCAATCTTGATGTTTGCAGCAAGGAATCGTCTTTTTAGTGTGTAAGGAATAGAAGGCTTGTTTATCCATCGTGGCCTTCAGTGTATCTTCAACATTCGTCTATCTTTCCTGCCATGCTGCATATTGCTTCATAATCAGGAACACTAGTCTGAAGGAGGGTGGAAGCACGTCTTCATTAGTGCATCACGTCCGTCCTGCTGCCGGTTTTCTGTCACTTCCTATAAAAGCTTGCTATCTTTTGTCAGCATGCTTTTAACCGGCCGTACTGTAGGTTGCACATGTGTAAGTGGTGGCTGTTTGTGTGAGGTAGTGTTCCACATCCCTCTGGCATCATCTCTGCTCACTGGAAGAAAATGGGATTACATAATTAAGTCTTTCATCAGCGGCAAACGACAGCCGGGGTTTCACTCGGTTCCCCCTCGGTTCCCCCTCGTGGACCGTTAATTTACTGAGTCTTCATTAGAGATGTCGGAACAGTTTATCACCGCAATACAATGTTGGCTCATCTGTTTTTCGCCTTCCTACAAAAAGCATGTCGTCTTCATTAAGCGCCAGCTGCATGCAATGTCTAAAACATGCATGCATGTTTGTTTCTGTGACATTTTCAATGCAGTGACAAGCTGCACAGAAACTCTACATGTGTGCATGAGGACAGAATTCACAGGTAGAGAATCAACCGGTCACCCCGTTCATCTGGTGAAAGGCTAATCAGATGGTAATGCTGCTAAGTGCATTCAGATGGACCTCAAGTGTCTCCTGCTGCAAAGGTCATGAGACCGTCGGTTGACTCCTCAGAGACAAAATGTATTGAGTCACTGTGTGAGGACGGATGTCAGGTTCCTGCATTGTGTCGTTAACGACACATAAAACAGTTTATTGTGAGCTTCTGCACCCGTGAGGTCAGAGTGAGACAACAAACACATTCATAGAGTCAAGATTCAAATGTGCAACATTGAGACCTTCGACTTGTTACGACAGACGAGGAGTTGTAATAATAAAGCCAGCTGTGTATTGAGTCATCGCTGGATATACTGCTGACAAGCAGAGGAGAAGGGAGATCTAAGGGAAAGACTAACGAAGGCCTTCCCCGCTTTCCTCGGGTTTTACTTTCAACTGGCTCGCAGAGAATCTTCTCTAAGAAACTCAGCGGTCCCACCAGACGTTTGGGTTGTGTGATGTTGGTTTGGCAGCAGTCAGTGTCTGCTCAACAACCCCGAGGCCACACTGGAAGCGTTCAGAAACTCCCTCCTCCGTGCCCTCCCACTGTCTGATCACCTTCCCTCCTCTCCTCCGGTTACATCTGCTGTCGTTTTAGGGCGGGAATTAAATCTTTGTGGACTCGTCCGACTTATGATAGATTAAAGACTTCTGAGTGAACAATATCAATAATACAGCAGTCTCACCGAGGATAGTTTCATTTGTTTAATATCTGCACGTTAACCTCTAATGTGCCATATCACATGGCTTATTGATTTATTGATTACTAGGCTGTCAGTGCTGTTTGATCTCTTCATAGAGGCAATCAAACGTCATGATGCTGCTTGAAAATGACAAGATTTATTTTACAAAATCAATAAGCTCTCTATTTTATTTTTACAAATGTTTAGCTTTAGAAGGGGGTGGACAATAATCTGGAGTATATTCAGCCAGTGTTTGTAGTCGTCGTTGTTTCCCGCAGCTCCTGTTATCTTTGAAGAGACTGCGGGAAGCTCCTCGAATAGCTTCGGGGTCGTCTTCAGCTGCCGTCGATCCCCAGAGACGTGCTCTCCGAGGATACATCCTCTCCTGAGCACAAACATGCTGGAGACATGTTATTGTTGCAGACAAGCTGTAAACAGTCTCTCCTCTGATGTGTCTAGATGTCTAACATGGCTTCAGTAGACCGTGTTAGCGGTCCTCAATTTTTTATGGTCCTGAAGAGGAGAAGGTGTCCTCAGTTGTACAAAGATATACCGTAGAAGAAATTTGACACAGAGATCTTCTTTAATTCTTTAATAATCTGGTGACACAGATTTACCCTAGTTGGAGGTACTGGATGAAGGTAATGGAAGCGGGTGACGTTCCTCAGTGCGATGCCAGGCAGTGAGTATTTACAGGGCGTCTGCATCAAACGCCCAGACAGATCCTTAATCTTGTTTTCCAGTCTTTGATCAAACAGGTTCAAATTGAAACTGTATTGTGTCTAAACAAAAGACGACTGTCAGGCTAGGTTAGTGTAAAGGAATAGTTCAATATTTTTGTATATATGAATCTTTGCTTATTGCTGGTAGGTGTTGTTACTTGATTACTGACTTTATGCTAAGCTAAGCTAAGCTAAGCTAAGCTAAGCTAATCATATTCAGGCTGCAGAATGCTCTGTGTGTTTAAAACTACAGGATGAACCTTTTTTGTTGTCAAATGCTCACTGAAACACAGATAGAAATACTGATCCTCTCCCTGCTGGGTTTGTTGTCCTCATTTCTTGTGCTCGCAGCTTCTCCACAGGACAGCCTGTCCCTCCCAGTGAGACTAACATGGGCAGCATCACAAAAAGGCAGAGAGGTTCTGATGATTCACAGCAGCCTTTAGTTTTACTTCATCCATCTTTTCTTCCAAAGTAAATATAATTAAAAGGGAGGAAGACAGGAGAGAAATGACATCGTGATGAAGGACGGTGTGTAGCGTTTGGTGCACCGCGGGATATTTCCAATTGGACGCCTGTCGGAGCTGATGAGCCGATGATGATCCTGTTGTGCTGGAGGTTTAAAGTCCACCGTCAGTCTCCGTCTTTGTTTACAATAGAGTCACGTTTCATTTCGACGCTCCCTGGAATCCCTGTATCTGTGTGTGCGTTTTGAGGATTGAATTATTATTATGTAATATATAAATGTGTCAAATCCGCCGTTTTTTTAATGTTGGTTAAGTTTTGAAAAACGTCCAGTGTGCAGCAGGCGTAAGAGAGCGTGATGAGGGACACGGGGTCGGGGAGCAGGTGATGTGAGGGTGAAGAGAAAGTACTGAGACTGTAAATTCAACACACAAGTTGATACAGTAAGTTTAGAACAACTGGACTCCATCTGTCATCTTACTACATCGATGCTTTCTTTGAATTCTCAACTTTTTTTACCCAATAATTTCTCTCCTTGTCAAATACGTCTTTTACCCAAAATGTGTCCGGACCACCATCATGTTACATTAGAGTTTGCCATTCCAGCAATTATCGTCTGTTGTCAACATGTGTTTGAGTTCACAGATCGTGATCATAACTGGGAACTTGCATGTTCCCCTTTCAGCAGTTCCTCAAACACGGACCTGTAACAGTCACACTGCTCGTTAATTAGAGACGTCTGTGCCGCAGCGTGGCTCGTTATGTTCCTTTCTGCGGCGAAGCCACTTTAAATGCCACACTGTGATTTGTGCTGCGCTGACGAGAGAGAGTTGTGAGATGTCGGCTGCTCGGTCGATAATAGGCCACTGAGCTCCTTCGATGTAGATGTCAGCTCCTTCAACCTGCCATGTCCAGTGTGTTCTTCCATTAATGCTGAGCCAGACAAAGTGTCCTGCAGGTGCCGGCACAATGTGAACGGCAATTAGAGTAGTAAATGTCTTTGCGATGGATGTTTCCTCACTTCGCTGCCAGTTGGATGAATCATTCTGACACAAACTCCTTGTTTTTGTGTTCCTCAGGGTTCGGTATCCGATCGCACGCTGGCCACAGTCCAACAGCAGCAGTGCAGTGGAGCCGGGAGCTGTCCGCGGTGCTGAGTTCATCAGCTAACAGGAGTCCACGTTACACCGATGTACTTGGGCCGCTCCTGATACCTCCGTTTCCAAGCAACAACTGACCACAGTCACATCATCCAACATGGAGGACGACGGACGCTACAGAGACGGACGCTCAGACTTCATCCGCGGTGCCAAGGACATCGCCAAAGTGGCCAAGAAGCAGGTCGGCAAGAAGATGGGGCGAGGCGTGGACAAGATGACCGACGAGTACACCAAGCGTTCCTATAAGCGCTTCGAGGAGGAGGACGATGATGAAGACTATGCTGGCGCGCCAGGTAACGACGGCGGATACTACCGCAATGACAGCCGGGCCAATGACGACGAAGGTCACAGCGACTCCACCGAGGGGCACGATGAGGACGATGAGATCTACGAGGGCGAGTACCAGGGCATCCCGAGGGCTGACTCAGGGAAAACCGGGTCCATGGACGGGGGGACGGCCGCCCAGGCACAGCAGTTCAGGGATATGTCAGCCTACGAGAGCGAGAGGCGGAAAGACCAGGAGGAGTTGGCCGAGCAGTATGAGACCATCCTGCAGGAGTGCGGCCACGGGAAGTTCCAGTGGACACTCTACTTTGTCTTGGGGCTGGCATTGATGGCGGACGGCGTGGAGATCTTTGTGGTTGGCTTCGTGTTGCCCAGTGCAGAGAAAGACATGTGTCTATCTGAGCCTAATAAGGGCATGCTAGGTAAGACTTTCAGATATTTCTCTTTTGCCTACAAACTATTGTGTGTATTTAAAGTGTGACCACATGAACGGAGGGTCCACACACACACGACGACTCCGCTGTTCCAACACAATCTTGTTTGGCCTTGTTTCATCTCCTGTCCTCTTTCACCTTTATTTTCATCTCAGTGACTCCTGCTGGAGTTCATGCCACCACTTCACATCTTATCCCCGATCTTAGCGGTTACCTTCGCAGCTTATCCCGGCCGTAATTGCTTTTCTACGGCCTCGTTGGCAGAGGAACTACAGCTATTTAAGATTCAACTGCCCGTGCAGCTTCTGAACATCGGTAGAATTTTAAACCCTCAGCTGAACTAAACACAATGTTCCCCGCTTCGGTGCGGCCGAGTCCTCGTTGGACTGTGTGTGTGTGTGTAAAGGTGATTTTTTAAAAACGCTATCACCATTTGTCTTTCTCTTGTTTGCCTCCTCATAGTCTTTGCCTGTGTGTGTTTTTGTATTATGTAAAGTGGACAAAGAGCTCATGATCGTTTCCAGGCCTGAGGGCTAATCAGAGTCCTAACCTGCCTCGCCATCTGTCATTCAGTGCCCAGCAACCACACTGTGAACAAGGGCTCAGATCCTCCTGAGGATTATTCCAGCATGCTTATTGAACATGCATCTTTTTTGTTGCACCCTTTGCAATAACAATATGTATTTACCAAAACCTGCCTGATGAAAGATTTTCCTCTTAGAGATGCGGACAAATGCTAAGTTTGTTTTATCTGATCTACAAAGTTCAGCTCTATTTATTGCATTGCAGACTAGATATCGAAAAATGAGCATCATGGAGTTCTGACTGGAGGAATATTGTTAGTAACAATAGCCTAACAATGGCCTCAGTGTGACCTTAACTATTCTTAGCCTGTGATAAATCAATTGAGGTTGATTCTTGTTTCAAGACTTCAGGCTATGTAGTTGCAGGAGTTTTTCTCCTAAACCTGCAATGTTCAGTTCTATCAGAGTTTGCTGATCATATGTAATTTTCTTTGCTGCAATACAACCATCTGCAGCTGGTATGTGAGTCAGTCCTGCAGCTCCTTCCAGTTCTCCTATCTAATTGCTTGCAGGTGCAATTTGTTGCTGGGTTGCATGATTTCCAACAACGGTCAACACAGGCCAAGGGGATAGACTGCAGTGTCCACCTGCACAAAGAAGAGCTTGTGTATGAGTGAATATGTCGATCTGCTTAAAAAAATCAATAGAAATTTGCACATGTGTCTCACATTCATCGTGACAAAGACAGTAAAAGCAGGAACAAAAAAAAAGCTCTGTGGAAAAATGTATAGTTCAAAGTATTATCTGAAAAATGTCAGAAAAGAAAAGGTACTTGCATCTTATTTTGGGAGATTTTGCAGGGAAATGGCAAAAGGATAGAAACAGAATCAGCATTTTAGATTTATTTTACATGAAAATCTTGCTGCCGCCAGATAATTAGTAAATGAAAGTCTCAATTAAGAAAAATACTTCAGTAAACTACATCATGTTTGTACTTTACTGAAGTATTATTTTTCTGGTCCATTACATCTTTCACTTCTCTCTGGCTCTGTTTGTGTCGGGAGGGGGCAAGTAGGGAGACACAAGCAGCCCAGACTCTCTCCTTTCCCCTGGTTACGCAACCCGCCTGACTCATGCTAGAGAGCCTTTGCTCACTCCACTCCGCATCCCATGATTCCTAGTGTCCCCTCCCTAGACCGCCTCCCTCCCTGTCGTCCTCAACACGGTCTAAAGAGAGCTTCCTCTGCCGTCAGTAAGACCATGATAACCTGACCCACTGTGGTGGAATCATTATGTGAGTGTGGTTGTGTGTGTGTGCGTTTGCATGTACTGTCTGTGCACGGCTCGCTGAGCGAGTGGCTTCACGTGTCAGCAGTAATCGCCTGCAGAGTATCAACCCTCTTAAAGCAGCCAGTTTATTCCAGAGAGAAAAATCGGAGGCAGAAACTGATCACAGCTAGTAAAAACACCACCACCCACGAATACTCCCCATCACTGCAGTTCCTGCATTTTTGACGTGTGTCAAGGAACACATTTGCATGATATTTCCATAACAACACAAAACATTTGAAATGAAAGAAGAGGAGGGCAGGAGAGCTTTGCCTGGCGCAGTGCTTCAAGCATGCTGAGCTAGTTGAGATACTTGAAGAGGGTAGTAGAGGAGCTCAGAGGGATTGTCATTGATTTGCCCTTGTTGTGGAGCTGCAGAGCAGCAGCAGCAGCAGCAGCGGCAGCAGCAGCAGCAGCAGCAGCAGCAGCAGCAGCAGCAGCAGCAGCAGCAGCAGCAGCAGCAGCAGCAGCAGCAACAGCAGTAATATAGTTGGTTTGTCATACTGGGAAGAAGAAGCCAGAGTTTATCACCTGTAGAAGCTCCGCTACACTGGAAGCACTGGAAAACTGCTGGATAAGTACTTTTAATGTGAAGTAAATTTCATATCTGTGACCTTTTGCATAAAAAACACGTAGGCTAGTGTGGCCCTCACATTATCATATAAGGGTGCATTAGAAGGAGTTGCATAAAATCATCATTATAATTTCCTGAAGAACCCTTTGATCTTGAAGTGTTTGCTCTCAACTACTGAAGTATTCCCTTATACGTCCCTAGAAGGACCTTACTGATTTTTTCTGTATTTATGGCGTTATAATTTTAATGATAATGCTGTCGGATGATGATGTGAATATAACCACGGTAACTGAAGTGCACATGTGCTGTAATGACAGTAACTCCTATGAAAGCCTTCGTCGAAACATGTAGGCAAGAGGACGACTTCAGAGGCTTCAGGCAACGCTCCCAAATGAACCCCTTAGGGAAATATATGAAACTTAAGGTCGTTTATGCCACTGGTTACAAGTGCAATGCATAATAAAATCATCTTGATATTCCTGATTCCTCAGGCCTCTGAACATTGCGTCGACATGCTCATTAGCCTGTTTTTTTTGGGAAAGCTATTGCCATTTTCCTGAGGCTGAAGAGAACCTCTGTGATTTAAAATGTCTCCTTTGCCTTTTAATGAACCTGGAATTATCCAGGACGAGGGGAGACAGAAGGGATGTGTTTTGAGAGCTTTTTCTCTCATCTGGTTTAGCCTGTTAAGCAGATATTCTTCAGGGTGGGACATTGTTATGTTCATGGACCTGACTTGAACCTTGCAGATAAATCTGTATTATCAGTTTTCCTGCACACTTGCAGGTATCCACATGGGTGGTTGTAATACACAAATAACACCAGACAGGCAAACGACTCTCAATACGTCAGTAATAAAACACAGGAAAAAGCTGTGTTCAGTTGTATTTCATCTAATTCTTTCAGGCTGACAATTGGCCCCAAAATTGGCTCCTAAATAATAAAAACGACTTTAAACTGTAACCAAGATGGACTCACCGTGAGCTGTGCACACAATATTTAGTAGAAAAAAAACCTTTAATCTCTCACAGAACTCACAGTCTTTTTCTTCAGGCAGAGCTCAAACTAGGTGTGATTTTGGTTTTTATTCTGTGAAGGGATGGAATCCTCTCCTGTGACACCCTCCACTGAACATATTGCTCTATTGAAGCCTTTTTGAAACGATTTAGATTCAGACTTAGACAGGAAAATGATTGCAGAGCTAAGAAATGATGAGTAATTTTCTCATTGACGTTTGTATGCAACCACTGAAGTCGCCCCCTGCTGGCCATCAGCAAGATTGCAGGTTTAAGTCACATCATTTTTCATACCGGGCAGCTTGCGTCCATTATTTTAACATCAATGGGTGACATACATCACATCACTCGCTGTCAACGGTGTGACGGCTGTTGTAAAGCAATTCAATCATTTATTTTATACAGTGAGGAGCGAGACGATTGACGTCAACTGACGAGAGACGGAATTTTCCTCCAGTGCTAAAGAGCTTCAGCCCCATCGTATTCAAAAAGCCCCGTGCGCTCTTGCAGAAAGGGAAAAACCAGCTATAAATAGTGCCCCTGCCCCCCCCACCTCCCTGCCCTGCCCCCTCCCTCACCCATGTACACGACACACAACCCTGCAGTGAGACACACATCTTTACACGCTCAACCACACAAACACACACACTCTCACACACACTGTCCCTGGAGCCTTTGGGAGCTCTGTCACAGGGTAGACTTGCCACCGTCCTCCCCTTTCTTTCTTTTTTTTAGCTCTCTCTCTTCCTTGCTCTCCATCCTCCCCTCCCCCCGCTTCCTCTCCAAAGTGCAGAGATGCTCAGCTGTTGGAATAATTTCTCTCCTCTCTTGTCCTTTCGCTCTTCGTCCTGCCCATCTCTCTCTTTCTGTACAATTCAATTTGTCCCAGCTCTATCTGAAAGAAGGCCCTTTGTACCGTAACTCCTAATACGGCATGAATAATTTACAAATGTAAAATGTCTTCTGTGATGTGGCACCACACACAGCAGACTGTGAAGTGCAGCAGAAGTCATGTTGAATAAACATTAAGCGAACACGGAAGGTGATTAAAAGCTTCGTCTTCAACGTCCATAAGATATTTTACCTGATACTCGTCAGTTTGCAGGGCAACTTGGTCTTGGTGTCAGTGCTCGTATTGACTCTCAATAGGTTGTAGTATAAAGAACAACCAGTACAAAGATCTTCCCAACATTTCCAGTGGTTTTCTGTGTGGCTCGAACTGCTACTGGGGATCAAACCTGAGTATCTGCAAATGCTCCATTTTCACTATTTCCTCTGACAAACACCTGCAATGAATTTATTCTTTGGCTACGTGAGTCCAGCCAAAACACCACCACCACCACAGCATGGACATTATCACCCTTTAATCAAATATGGCAACTTGTTAGCCTCTCCTGCGGGAATCACCTGGTTCTTTACCAGTTACTGCTTTGTCAGTTCATCACCTTGTCGCTTTCTTTGTTTCTCTGACCTTTCAGGGGACAGTGCACACAGGGCTTTTCCAGGAAAACTGCCTGTTGCTGCCTAAACTCAATCTGCTTTCTACCTTTTAAAGTGGATAATCAGGTAGAAATATCACATCAAGAGGAATCATGATTGAAAGATACAATTTGGAAGAAGCTTTATGAAGAAGCCAAATCCTAAGTGGCCAAGCTGCAAAGTCACAAACAGCTAAACCTTTGAATATTGATGACAGCATGATCAGGCCCCCGGCAAACGTTCCAATTAGGTTAGACTCACAATCTATTAATTTGCCCCTTCCGACAGACGGACGTGAAATTGGCACATCATTTATCCTTGAGCCAGCAGCAGCTGCTAAATCATCCTAGCTTGTGACAGAGAGAGAGGGAGACCTGAGGCGGCCAAAAGAGGCGACGGAGGAGGGAGAAAGGGAAGGTGAGATCGAGTTACAGTGATTATTGAAAGGTGACAGGTCAGCTCAGCGCCCGGATCCTCCATCCGTCTGCAGCTGGTCACTGTGGTTGTCTCTTTCTCTCTGTACGTCCGCCTTCATGTTGCTGCATTGCGGCGATGACTGTTGAATGGCTCACAGCTGTATTGCTGCCCCGCCAGGGTGATTGCACGTGCAAGCACACACACACACACACACAATTTGAACATCCAGGAAGTATTTAAATGCAGAATAATTACCCAGAGACACACACAGAAATACACACACACACAAGGCAACATATGCAAACAGAGAATCTCCTACGATCAATCAAAGAAGGGAGTGAAAGTCACCTTCTTTCCAATTGAGCACTGCAGTGTTTACACACCGAGAGGGACGGACACATGTACACACACAGCCAACAATGCTAACTTAGCATTGGTCAGAAGGTGAAGCTCACAGTTTCCAACCTATGGTCACAAGCTCCGGGTAGTTACAGAAAGATTGTGGATGCAAGCAGCCAGAGGCGCTGCTCCTTCACGCTACAGTGACTCACGAGCGTGGGGTGAAGAGCTCAGAGCGCTGGAGGAGGTTCGTGTAGAGCCGTCGTTATGCTGGTTCCACAACATAAGTTCCGTTGACACAGATAATATCACGTCCAACCTGAGTTTACCTCGCTAACCCATGAATCCTGCGTTGTGATACAGGCCCCTGTTCAACCATCTTCATCAACATGTTGATGTTTTCTCAGATTTCATGCAAACTGTAGATGTAGACTGTTGACAGCCGAACAGCAGATGGACCTTTGAGTGGAGAGTAACAGTGTGGCACTAACAGGCAAAGTTTAAGCTGCGATGTCACAACCAGGCGCTTGCTCTTTTCTCCTCATTAATTCAGAGAGATCTCACCAATAACTTGCAGGCTCAGGGAGCGTGAAGATGGTGTCATTAAGGCAATCGCAAGCGAGCAACCGGTGTGTGTGTGTGTGTGTGTGTGTGAGCATCGTCAGTGCCACCGACGGAGAGAGAAAGCTAGAGAGGGCGAGATAGGATAAATGTGACTCGTGTTAGCACCTCAAATCACAAGACGGGGTTTTCAAAGGTGCTGTTTGTTTCTGTTCATCCGCTACCTCTGACACAGGAGAGAGGGAAGCTTCTCCATGTTCTGCATGATTATCTTAATTGTCACGACTGATATTGTCGTTTCAAATTTGTGTGTTTTATGCTTCTTCCCAGTTGGAATGAAGAATAGCTAATTAAATGAATTCATATGGAGTCTATTCTGTCCCCCACAAGGCTACTTCCACTCCATTAATGTGTGTGTTCCAATACAAACTATGTTCCGGTTCCACACTCGTCCCCGGACAATCACTTGACCTGAGGACTTCCTGCCATTAAACCACCTAATCCCCACACACACCCGCCCCTGATCATCTCATTCCTTCCTCGACCTGCTCACCACTCGCCAGATAAACTTACTCACTTTGCGTCTGATACGGATGCACAGGGAAACCTTCGTCGTCTGAATGAGACACGGCGGGCTGTCCATTAACTCCAATGTAAATCCCTGCTTGTCATAATGAGACTCAAAGCAACTAAAAATCTACTGTAATACAGTTCAGATGATTTTGCTGTACGTCTCTCTTGTTTATGCTTCATGCAAAATGCTTCTCTGGTCCAAACAGGATTGCCGATTCCGCTGAATCACTGGCCGTCAGCAATGAATAATAATCTTCTCTCACTCTTTCTCTCCACTTATCCTCATTTTTTCTTCCAATCTCATTCTGTTGCCATTATTTTCTCACCTTCCCATTTACTTCCATGCTTCCTTTTTGTCCCCTCAGGTCTGATCGTCTACCTGGGGATGATGGTTGGGGCCTTCGTGTGGGGCGGCCTGGCCGACCGGATTGGCCGACGGCAGACCCTCCTCATCTCCCTCTCCATCAACAGCGTGTTTGCCTTCTTCTCGTCCTTTGTCCAGGGCTACGTCTCTTTCCTCTTCTGCCGTCTGGCCTCTGGTGTCGGGTAAGGAGACAAATGAGTCATGACATCGCATCCCCTCAAACCACCCCTAGTTGATTTAATACAGCACAACCTAGTCAGGTCATTTTATTATAGACGTCTGTACTACAGTGAAGTCGCCCCCTGCTGGCCATTGGACAGAATGCAAGACAACTTCAGCTTCACTTTACGGCCTTGAAGGCTACGTCCACTCTTTTATAAGTCTACAGCAGTGAACCTGCTCCACCGCAGGGCAATTCGATTATTAATTTATCTGATGAAATGTACACAGAAGCTATAAAGATGGAGATATCCATTATAACCTTAGCAAGTGTTCATTCATTGTTAATTAACTGCAAGCTGATCAAACATTCATTCTCTGACTGACTTTTCTCAAAACACGCTCATTTTACTTTTATTCTCCCTCCTCCCTTTGCTGTACTGTGTAAATTATTATTCTTCCCACTCTTCTATCTCTTCAAAACATACAGTAACATGATTGGTTTTCGTCTCATAATTGAAACCTTTGAAAATTACCATATTGCTTCTGTCTTCCTCTCTTATCACATCCAGGCTGTGCTTCTTCTCTTGCTCTCCTTTTAATTGTCTTTCATTTCATTTTCCCTTTTTTCCCACAGTATTGGCGGCTCCATCCCTATTGTGTTTTCCTATTACTCTGAGTTCCTGGCCCAGGAGAAGCGAGGGGAACATCTCAGCTGGCTCTGCATGTTCTGGATGATTGGTGGTATCTACGCCTCTGCCATGGCCTGGGCCATCATCCCACACTACGGTGAGAGAAGCTAACACATATTGCTCAGTGATTAGTCCAGTAGTTCAGCTCAGTAGTTACACATCACCCCTCTCTGTCCACATGTAGGCTGGAGTTTCCAGATGGGCTCAGCCTACCAGTTCCACAGCTGGCGTGTCTTTGTGCTGGTGTGTGCCTTCCCCTCTGTGGCGGCCATCTCCGCCCTCACCACCATGCCTGAGAGCCCCCGCTTCTACCTGGAGGTCAGCCTGCCAACCTTCTCCACACTCAGACCTCATGGAAAGATCATTTGAATACTTTTTGACTTCTTGAACCCGGCAGCAGCCTTCAAAAACAGAATCATTTCACTTGCAGAGTGGAATCTGCTGGGGTGCAGATAAACTGCTGCTTTCACACATAATTTGAATAAACTAATAAATAAACATGAACATACTCTGTACAAACCTGAGACAGAGTAAATATATTCCAAATAAATAAATGAATGCTGAAGTTGTTTTTATTCTTTTTCATTACATTTTAAACTAGAATTTTTATTTATTTCAAACACACCAGTGATTTCTTTAAATTTAGATTGAATCTGTGCTCGTTACATCCACATAGAAAGGCAGTTCTACACTAAAAAAAAGAAGCAAACTATATTTATCTCTGGCTTCATGCTGTGTTGTTTCAATTTCCAGAATGGCAAACATGATGAGGCGTGGATGATCCTGAAGCAGGTCCATGACACCAACATGAGGGCCAAGGGTTACCCAGAGAGAGTCTTCTCTGTAAGTCACATCACTGCGGTTGTTTTTCTGTGTCTGTAGCCGCGTTCAGCAGGTCTTTAGGTCTGCTGAAAGGTCGTGCTGTTGTTTCCAGGTGACCACCATCAAAACGGTGAAGCAGATGGATGAACTGGTGGACTTGGGCGACGGCGCCGCCTGGCATCAGAAATGGAGGATAAAGCTCACCACACTCTTCCATCAGGCGAGAAACCTGTTCTTTATTCCACTGAATTCTTACTCTATTTATAACAGCGCCTACACATATAATAGTTGTTTTATTAGGCATAAAAACTGTAGCTATGGTTTGCTTAGGCAACTTGGTTAAAATATGCAGGTTTGTCAAGGTTTGTTCCAATAATATTCACATCTTTGTAGGAAAGTGAGCGTGTGTTATACTCTGCGAGACCGCAGCAGCCAGCCTTTATGCTAAGCTAGGCTAACCCCACCAGGCTTTAGCTACATGAGAACATCTGACGCTCTGCAATACCACAAAAAAAATCATCCCCAGTCATGTAAAATATAGGAATGAGAAAACCAAACCATTTAACGGTCATAAATTGATATCATAATCAATGGAATCCCGGTATAATCAATAGTAAATAAAAAAGCACTCAACCAACAGATATATTCATTTGAAAGGAAAACTCTGCTGAGCTCAGATTCTGTTCACTTTGTGATATTCTGTGTTTATTCAGAGGAAATATGAGGTTTGCTGCTGCTGTCTCACTT
>CAAKHC010015181.1:105812-118163 GCA_901007825.1 Macroramphosus scolopax
CACACAAATCTGAATCCAAAATTTGACCCGTCTCTATGAGTGTGCCATGATCACCTCTTATTAAATTTTTCCAAATATTTTGTAAGACCTGAGTTTACACATAATACCATCACACCTCTGTTATAGCTATAAATATATGTAAATAAACTATACTGTAACTAATAAGATAGCTCTATGAACCTTTTTACCCCTGCAAATAGACAATTGAAGTCAGTCCCTGTAGGTTTCTCGGCCACTGGTCATGTGATATGTCGCAGATGAGAAAAAAAAACTGGACTTTTTAATGTTATAATGAAAACGTTTCACTGAAGAGCTGCATTTCAAGAGTCCAGACTTTTAAACTGCAAGAAATAATGGCTTCAGGAGCCAACGTGTTGGAAAGCAGAATTTACCCTCATAAAAGCACATTGATAGTATATAAATGCACATCAACTGTACAAATATAAAGGCTACGTGTCAGCAGTCCTATTCTCTGTATGTTGTCCTGTATCACCCATGAAATGAAGAACAACGATGTCAAGATAACTGTTGTATTTGTTCAACATGGAATGCTGTTAAAAATTCTAACCTGTCTCAGTGACTCAGTTCAGGCTCCGTCCAAGTGAAGATCGTCTCTTGTAGATACATATCTTAGCGTATGTTACAGGGTTTTTGTATAATCAACTTGTTGCCTGAGCAACGGTCAAGTGTGAGTGCAAAAGTTAACAAAGCAATAAGTGTTTGGGTATTTGTCTCTATTCTCTCTTCTGAGGCTATTGGGAATTGGAGCGCATTACTATGCTGGCCACTAAAATGCTGAGTGTTGGCTTAATGGCACAGGACTCAACAGCATCCATGTGTACTCTCTAAAACAACCCTAAGTCATGAGGCGATTGTCAATAAGATTGCATCGCCAGGAATTAAATGTAACAAACAATTTATCACCTTTGTCATTGTATTGTGCTGTAGAAAGTGTAGTTGCTTGTTTGTAAGTATAGAAAATGTTTGTGCAATCACATATATAATAAATAGAAAAAAAAGTTATAAAAATGAAGTGTAAATGGACAATGCTGTATGTTGTCTTTGATTTTGTGTATTTTGTAAATGAGAATGAAATATAAGTAAATACATCAATGTTAAATACCGGTTATGGATCATAGTTAGCCTAAATGTGACAACATCAGTTCTGTTAAAAAGGTGTGTGAGATTTTTTTTTTTCTTATCTTTACTCATTGTTGATTTTTGATCGGGCTTGTACTTTGTTGTACAGCTGACCCTTTGGAATCACAATGGATAACAAAGAACCGTGAAGAATAAAAATTATGAAAACAGAACTCTCGTCTTTTTTAAGTGCCTTTAAATACTCAGTATCATAAGAGTCATGTAACAAATGCTGCAAAGCCTCCTGCAAGACGGAGATGCTGATAGAACTACATAGTTCTGAAAAACTACACAACCCAGCTGTCTGTTCTAGCACTTCCGGTGCGTTTCTCCATACCGGAAACGTCAACTGACAACTTGCAAGGTGAGTACCCACATTATTTAGAGCTGACTCTTATATTATGCATTGTTTACATGTCTACTATTGGGCGCAGACTGCGGTTATATTTTTTAGCTGGGATGGTTGGCGCTAACAGACATGTTGCATGTTGTCACAGTTTAATAACATATTGTTTGTTGCTTATGTGAAAGCTAACGGCTAATGCTAGCAAGCAATCGCTAGGTCTGCTCATGTAACTTATTGTAAGCGCTTATTGGAAAATCCTGTCACCAACTTACATTCAGCTACGCGTCGTTGATAGTAACTGATATATAATTTAAAATGTGATTTAATTTTGTCGCAACCCTCGGTGTTTTTTGTCTGTTTTGGTCCATGTTGTTGCGGTGAAGTGACGCAGAGAGACCGGTTGGGGTGTTATAAAGAATTCTGTTTCCCCGTCGATTTGAGTTTCCTCTTATCTTACCCTACACCCAACCTTACCCCAAACCCCAAACAGTCGTTGACATTTATACTGACCCCAACTTTACACTAAACTCTAAAAGTTATCTCAGCTACACCTAGCAATAACCACAAGCTATGTCCTCCAATCCTAAAACCATGGAGGTCTATCAGGAGGGGAACATTATTTTATGGGGAACAGAATTCGTCTTAACGGGGATTATGGTCGGGCCAATAAAGTAACTGTCCGGGGGAAATGTAATGTGTGTTCCAACACGATCACAAATTGGGAGTTGCATGATTACCTTAAAAATAACAGATCAAGTTTACAAATCCCTTATATTTCAACCTATGGCTCTCTTAGGAGGTCTCCTGCCACAACGTCAGATGCTGCCCAGTGTACTCCGCTGTTCTCGTCCCATCTCCAGCAGACTCAACTTCACCAGGCCTCTGGTCCATTTCAGTACCCACATGAACCCAGACTCCAGCCGGCCCGTTGAGAGGGCCATCAGAACCAAACTGAGCGACACTCTCAAGCCTGACCACTTAGAGGTGCACAATGAAAGCCACATGCATGCCGTGCCCCCTGGGTCTGAGTCCCATTTCCGTGTTTTGGTTGTCAGTCCCCAGTTTGAAGGCCTGTCATTAATACAGCGCCACCGCCTGGTCAATGATGCTTTGAAGGTGGAGTTGAGCACCTGCGTTCATGCACTGGCTATCCAGGCAAAGACTCCTGAACAGTGGGGGAGCAACCCAGCACTGGCAAAGAGTCCACCCTGCATGGGAGGATCAAGAGGAGATCACACAATGGAGGAGAAACTGAAGGCCGGGCGAGAGTGAAGGGACGCACTACAGTTTTACACTTGCTGTTGAACTGAACTGAGCAAACTGCAGGGGGAGGCTCTGGAAGTAGAGCTATATTTTACATCATTGGCTTGATGACACCAAGGATTCTGTTGCACATTTCTGATAATTCTATCATAATGACTCATTAACTATAAACAACAAATCATGTGTTTTGGAGATCATTTTTGAGGAGTCAAACGAATGTCACCATCATATTTCACTACTGGTGGTTGCAGAAAGTTTTGCAAAATGCAATATAGAGGAACTTTTCTTTATCCTGCTCCACATTATAGCTCTCTGACGAAGAGGTTTCAGATTAGTGCAGAGAAAGTCAAACATGACAACATTACTCTACTTGTACAATGTCTATTTCGGTTGGGCAAAGTAGCAGAATTTCAAACGCGCAGCCGCCCAACGGATGAATCTCATTCTGGCCGCTTGTATCCCAGATTTCCGTTTTGCAATTGGTGTTCTATCGGGAAGAGTGTGAAGAACCGTAATATGTATCTTCAATGCATTTAAGATGTTAAACAAATGAGATTAAGTCAATCTTGTGTGATTTTTCCTTCTTTCCTTTTTCCTACCACTGGCTCACCACATGAGGGCAGTATGTTCACAAATGAAGGGACCACTCGAATGAGCTAGCGGGCTGATGAATACAAGATGTCTTCATTATTCACCTGAAAGTCAAACATCAATTACTGAGTCAGTTTTAATGTTGTTCTTGTGGTGGTGCATGTAGTCATACTAATATCACAAACTAATGAGGGATAATATTAAAAATTGTCCCTTGGGCAGTTTTGTAAAGTCGGACCACCCAATATATTTCTTTATCTTGATAATCGAGTTATTATTCCAATTTCAAATGAATTTCACAAGAGACAGAACTCAGACACTGATCTCTAATCAGGAATCAGGATTACACATGACTATTACAATTAAATTATTTCCACTTTAAATTCATGTTTTAGATCGTCCTCTTAGCTGGTTTGACTGAGCACACCAGAGGACAACAGTACAGAATGAAGCTAGTTTGCGCTTGTCCTCAGAATGACATATTCTTTGCAGTATGTGCATGTGGGTGGGCGTCTAATTTTGTCTCAGGGTTGTATGTGTCACTCTGAAGGTCTTCTTGTCCTTCCCTCAACCCAGATGACGGCCAAAAAACACTCCTCAAGCATGTGAGAGTGATAAGACAACAAATATACATCAAAAATCTTCCGTGGGAGTCTCGATAAACAACGATCTTTTAACCCCAATCTGACGGATTAATTTGCTCCAGATATTGTTCTAAAGAGATCTGTCCAGATTGCGATGCAGCTAATGAACCAAACCCCAGAGCTGCACGCTCGCCACAGTGGCAAAGCAAACTTTTAATGCTTTGCTGCAAAGCTATTCCAAGTTATTGTTAGCTCATAAAAACAGGCCTTCAGTGGAATGTGGTGTCACCTCAAGGTAATGCGTGTCGTCTTCGGCAATCATCCTCCGCCTGGAATTGACAGCTTGTCAGGCCTTACAAAAGACTCCGGTGAGGAGGGTGAACAACTGGTGTCACTAGTTTGGAAAAAGGAAAACAGTAACACAACCACTTTATGACCCCTGCTCGCCCATTATGAGCCGGGGCCTAAAGGGGCAAGAGGCAAGGCCAGGCTGGGAAGAAAGCAATAAGCTGGCTGTTCTGCCCGGGGACCCACAGACTGTCTCTGCCGATGAGATTTACGTGTCACAATTCCAGGTGCTGTTATGATGGAGAGGGAAAAGACATCAAGTCGTCAAAGGTGATGAGGTGGAATGTACGGACTTGTCCTGCACTTAAACGTTTGGACTGCTTTACATGTGTGAGGAGTACATCAGCTATTTAGTCTGTGGCAGTTACAGGAAAATAACAGGGTCAGTCAGGTCACCTACAGAGATTGTGACTTGTTTTGGCTAAAGGTGGAATGTAAAATTGCAAGCGACGTATTTTAAACCTTGTCGAAACTATATTCTCAACATTCACTCACAAAGTAGACAACTACCCGTTGCAGGAAAAGGAATTCAAGAGTAACACAGAGCAACTCCGTAGTTGCATAACCATACAGTTATGCAACTACGGAGTAATTAGAAGAAGTTTGTTCTAAACCTCACCAGGCAGAGATGGTCACTTCGTCTTGTCCGCACACGGATGTAGAATGGATCCTGAAATGGTGAAAGTCAGGAGCACACAGCTCCCCTTTCCCATCGGCTTCAGTAGCTTTTTATTATCTTGAGTAATATATATGTCATGCATTTTGCTCATTTGTTATTGCTTGTTTAGGCTGAGGCTGTGTCCAGCATTATGAAAAGGGTATTTTTAATATCAGAGGGGCCATTTTTACATCTTCAGTTGAATCATGAAGTGTTATTTGGTTTGTCTCTAATAGGATTTTAATAAATAATTAATATTAGCTTTGTATTTGATGAGAGTCTCCAGCTTTCGCTGACACTGCCAGTTGTGTATATGTGGTGCTGTTGTAATGTTTTGAACTTAATTGATCATCTGTCACACACACAGACATACACACACAGTGAGATAACAGTAGATGTACACCCCGCCTCCTCTAGCATGTCCAGACTCCAGCGGTGATGGATCTGTCTCCGGTCCCAGGTCTGGCCCATATGTCCGGGAGGGCGCAGTGGGTCAGTGGGAACCCACCTTGGCAGTGCAGTTTCTGCGTCAGAGCCCTGGGACAGATGGTGCCAGGCTGGGCTGGGACTCCGGGCAGGGCGGTGTTCCCGCGATGAACAGCCGCTGATTTACGCTGCGACTCTGGGCCGAGGGCTGGGGTGCAGGGGGCTCCTTCTGCGCAGCTGACCCCTGCTGGTTGCAGGGTCAGCCATTGGGGAGGGGGGAGAGCGGTGGAGGAGGTGGGGTGGATACGACAAATGGGTGTCTGAGAAAGGGTGGTTTGGTTATCCCAGGGGACAGGCCTCATCCTCTGGCCCCCTGTTCAGCTGCAGGATCTTTGCAGCATGTGTGTGGGGAAAGCAGCCTGTTAAACACATTTAATTCAAACAAGGAACAACAAGCATTTCATTTACAGGGTTTAATCCTAAACCTTAACTATAGGAATGTTTTGTCATGAAAGTGGCACCTTGTTGTTAATTGGAAGGTACAGTATGCTGCATATTAAAATAGCAAAACTGTTAGTAGCAGGCAGCTCAAAATAATCAGTCCTAATTACAGTTTAATAATCACAGAGCTTGTACCAGCTTGTACGCTGGTCTGGTGATTAAACCTTAGCTGGTTTCATGTTGTAAAAAGAACAGAGTTGAACTTAGGGTGATGGTAATAGGCTATTAAGGCCTTTTAATTGGAAGGCCCCCCGCTCCCTTTACCAACTCTCTCCCACCCCACACCTCCAACTAATGAAATCAGTGAATAGCCAGCTTGAAAGGGAAGGACAAAAGCAGAGATAGAGAGAAGACAATATCCTTGTGTGGGAGAATTAGTTACACTCAGTAGTCTAAGTATTCAAAGCGCGGTGCAAGAAAAAAAGAAAAGGGGGCTAGAGAGGGATTAAGAGAAAAGTCCACACAGGTGGGTTGCTGGGAGGGAGGAGGGGGTCACATGACAGGACATTACCTCGTTTGATAAACAACAGCCGGGGCCCACAGGAAGGAGGAAGGGAGTTATTTTATAGGCAGAATTAACTGCTTCTGCACATCAGGTATTCATTATGGTAAATCTCCCAGGTGTGCTGTACATGCAAGTGAAGTCCAACACCTTGATCGGATGCAAACCAATTATATTGTGTACTGTCACTGGGGTGCACTATGTCCCTTTGTCAAGGCTTTAAAAGCATTTGATCAATACACTGATATAGTTTAGAGCATGTACATTAACATATCAGTTAACTAGAGGTTATATTTAGTATCTCTTCTCTTTTAGCTACTGAGGTTTGACGAAGATCTATTCAAGAGGTTAATTCCTCTCTGGAGAAATATGTTGAATTACCTAAACTTAATTTAGTTTTCTTTTCTCTTAATTTAATTTGGTTTGATAAAAAAAATGTTACATCTTCAAATGTTCCATCGTCCAATAGCTTGTTGTAATCGGCTCCCCTGCAAATTACAGAAGTGGAACTTGTGGTTACGACTTTCTCCAGGAGGACTTTAGCTGCTTGTATTGGTTTGTTTGTTTGTCTGTCTGCCAACAGGATTACAGAAAAACAACCAGGCTTGATTTTCACAAAACCTGATTGGGGTTGAAACATGGCTCAATGAATAAATCATTACGTTTAGGTGCAGATCCTTAAAACATACTGGAAAAAAATGTTTTTCAGAAGTCTGAGTGCCCGATCAGTTTTACACAGAAACTACAAAGATTCTACATTATTTCCTGAGTAATTAATAGAAATGTCCTGATCTGCCCAATATTTTAACTGGGTCTTCCTCCACCCATGTTCCATGCCGCCACCTGGTTTTATGAAAATCAAACTGGTAGATTTTGTTTAATCATGCAGAGAAATATGTTATTTTTTCACTTCCTTGGCCGAAGTTCAAAGAGGAAAAGAATCTGTGAAATCTTCCAAATGTCAATAATAGGTGATGCATGCTACAGTATTTTCGGGTTTTTGCTTTTAGACTAATAACATAATTACAATGGGAACTGATGGCACGTCAAACACTGATGTGTTGTTCTTTCAGTGTTTACAAGCCAAACAATACCCTGATTCATCCCTGCAGTTCCGTCTTTTCCAAATGACCAAAACGAAACTAGACAACAAATCAGCTGACCGCAAAAAGGAACAAGTGACTCATCAGAGAAAGTAACTTTACTGATGTGTGACGGATTTATTTGTAACTGCGGTTTTTGTTCCCCCTGCGTCGCTCAGTCAATCTCATGATCACGGCGGTAAGTCATGGGAGTTGTTGAGGTATGGGGCTGGTTAGGCTTGTTCTTTGGGCCAGAGTGCACAGGCCAAGGCCCTTAGCCATAAGCCCTGCACTTTCAGTTACTGACACACATGCAGCTCCCCTCCCCTCAAGGGCACTAACCAGAGGAGCCTGCATGTCAAGACAGATGGGTTACAGATAAGGCTCTCTCAAGGCCTTCTCCCTGGCCTCCCTCTCTAAACTCCCACACAACCTATTTGGCCAATCCTCTGTGATCTCCCCACTCCTGCACACTAGCTTTGAACCTGCGCCTCTATTCTGTTGCCCCCCCCCCACACACACACACACACACCACACACACACACATGCTGTCATTCAAATCTTTTTTTCTGTGCAAGCTGCAACACAGTTTGCACACTTTGTCTCGTGACCCTTTACCTCAAGTGGCTTTCTCCACATAAACATCATTTGACCTCTTCATTCAACTTTCCGCCCATTTTCAACAGCCCGTTTTATGTGTAGCTTAGCTGAACGTGCTCTATTTCCCCATTTTTGGTATAACGATTCCCCAAAATCTTCCCTGCAGCCTCTCCAGGGCTCCCAGTTGCTCATAACTGAAGCCTTACACAGGGCTTTTTATGCCTCCCCTTTTCCCTCCTTCCTTAGCGCCGTGTTTCAAGGAGGATTACATTCACTTAACCCCCCTGGAGTACTTGATACCCTATATGATCATGTTTATATCTCATGCGCAGCCTGAAGCTATTATCATATCACCATATAATGTTATTGCTTCTCCCGTTGGGCATTACTCAGTGCTGATGTTTTTAGTTGAGAGGTTGTAAGTTATTCAAACACCAGTGTTTGGAATATTTTGTGGGCTTTGAATGACAGACAGCATATAGGAGCATGCAGCCGGCCCCGTGAAGCCGGATATTCTCATAGCTGCTTTTAAATTTGCCGCAGAACGACCCGGCCACGCTCATAAAAACCTCTCTCCGGCATGTTTATCATCATAAAAGCAAAAGGAGGCTTAACAGAGATTGAGCACTTTTACAGCTGAGCTTCAAATATCATAAAAAAAAAAAATTGACAGTGGTGTCACTTTGTGCCGGCTGAACCTCGGTTTTAGATGACACACATACATGCTTGTGTTAGATATTATTTCCTGTTTCTGGTGATGCTATTGGAAGATGGAAACATCAGTCTGACACTAAGTTGGTTCACCACACTGCAGAAATATTCATACTGTCCAGAGAGTCTATGATGTTGCAGCTACTGCCAGCAGCAAATGGATACGTTTCCACGATGCTAGTGAAATATTTAAACACCTACTATCGATTTGCATAAAAATTGATGGCAACCATATGAAGAATCCCAATGCCACTCGCAGTTTCCGCCTTGTGATGCATTGAAATCATTGACATCCTTATCAGGTCCAAATACTCAGTGTTTTATCAAATACCTGAGAAAACTAATGGAACTCCAGCTCTTGTGTGTTGAGTGCTAATCAGTAATGTTAGAATTCTAATACACTAAACTAACAACAGAGGAGGCACCGAGTCATTGTTTAGCATGTCCCTAGTAAATCTCAAGTGTTTATAATAAAGTCCATACAGGCACTAAATGATACCCGGTTTCATGTCTAACGTTTACATAAACAGCATAAAGATGCATTTCCCTGCCTTGAACAGGGTTTGTAAGAGGGCTTAATAATTGCAAAACATCAGCATGTTAGCATGAACTTAGTCTTGTTTCAGTTTGGATTCAAATGAAAATTGACATTTGTTGTTAATCCCTAACAACACTTTTGTAATTATTGTATCCCGTTGACTTCTAATCCGATGATTCACTGATGCTTCCTCTGTAGGGTTTCTTTGAGTCCTATATTAACCCATAAGCGATATTGTTTAGGCCGCAGTCGGGGTCAAAAGGGTCGGCCATACGCGAGGCCAGTAAACGCAGGGTTAATCTGGGCTCTTCCAGATGTACCGGCCAACTCAAAGGAGCTGCAAAGGCTCCACTCGGACTTCCACAAAACGTGATCTATTGTTCATCTGTCAGCAGCGCCGTGATATATTCTATGTTACACTCGTGGACAAAACATACCCCGGCGATTATACCAGCGGGGCCATTGGCCCTGCAACAACGCCGGCCATGGTGACTGTGGACACCAGGCAGCTTGACCCCGAGGTCTCGCGCTTCTTTGTCTCTAATGACCTCTGTTGCTTTTACCCCCCCTCTGAACCTAAATCCTCTGTCCTTCCAACTCCCCCCTCCCTTTCCCTGACTTCTTCTCCCACACACTCTTCACACACATACAAATAAAGAAATGGGCCCCCTCCAGTTTATTTTATTAGCACTTTGAAACCAAGGCCTTTTACTGGGGAGCGGAGAGAGAAAAAAATAATAGGAGGAGGCTTTAATTAGGAGAGTTATTAGGGCTCAAATAAAACAACAGGGTCAGAGGGAAGCGCTGGGTCAACTGGGAATGTGTAGGCTTTGATATGGGGACTTCTTTGGGTTAAACCTTTATATCCTCAGAATAAGGTTCTATGTCTCGGGTAACACTTGGTGTCATGAAGGGCTGGGCACACTTTCTCTGGAGTGTGCTTGTAGTTCTCGTATCAGTGTCTTCATACATGCTAAGTGGGTGATACCTCTGACTATCTGATGGTTTATATTGTCATTGAAAGAGGATGCATGCGTGCATGCCACAAGCGCTGTATTTGCAGCTCCAGCTGTGGGTCTGTGTATACATTTGTGTTTGTCCAGCGTCAGGTGGTCTGTCCCCTTCCTTTGTCAGCAGACCATCTGTGGATTGTGACATCGAAGCCTCGTGCAAATTTCCGTTCCTTAACTCTTTACATGCTTCCGACTTGGTTTGCACCTCAGTGTACGAACCCCTTCTGTCCCCCATCTCAAGTTCCTTCTCCTCCACTTCCTCCTCCTCCTCCTCCTCCTCCCAAGTAGCTGCTCCCTTCGGCTTTCACGTTGTTTACCAAACACACCAACGACCTCCTTCTCCTCCGTCCTGCCTTACCCCTCCTCCCTCCCTCCTTCCCTCGCTCCCGCACATGCACGTCTTTGTTTGCGCTCATCTGTGTAGAAAATGCTTCCCAACTACTGGCGGGGCTGCAGTGTGAGACAGGAGGCCTTAAGTGGTGCTTGCTGTGGGACAAACAGTCTCTGGATGCCGCTGCTTTTTCCCCAAGCAAGCTGCAGATGCTCCATCCGCCTCCTCTGGGGGGTAAAGAGGGGTGAAGGAGGGTGTGAAAGGATGAGGAAGAGGAGGGGAATCCCCAGAGCTTGGCAGGGAGAGAGCTGTGATCAGTGGGGTCTCAACGGCATCTGATCAGACAAAACACACGATGAACAGACACTTCAAATCATCTCCATCGTGACGTTTCCCAGACAAAACATATAAAACAGCATTGAATTGTTTGAAATTCTATGAGTGCATAAGTTCATATCAACCTCGCAGCACTAAACAGATGCGAGGGAGATGATTGGAGAGCCAGAGCGCAATAAAAAACAATATTTGGCACAAAGGGATTAAACCTTTTATCTCTCTTCTTTTACATCTGTCACAGTCAAATGTCAAAGGGCCTTGTGGAGGTAGAAAGCAACAGCCAGATGTGTGAGACAGATGTGTATGTGCACGTATGAGCGAGAGAGAGAGAGAGAGAGTGCTGTAGGGAGAGATGTAGGTATTATAAGTGGCTTGCTCCACGATGACCAAGTAGGTCAAGAGACTCAAGGCGGGAGTAATGGGGCTCCCAAAGCTGTGAGGGGAAGGTCAAGCGTGAAATCCCTCCCTCCTTGCTGCCACTGTGACCCCCCAGGGAGGAGCGCTGGACAAGCACTGAGGCATGTGTATGTGTGTTGTTGCATTGTGGGTACAAAATGCAGCTGCGGTGCCAGTCGTGTACAGTAAATGAATCCATGACCAACATGTATCAGGACCTGAAAGGCCTCCTTACTTGTAAAACTGAAACCTGTCACATCAAACACACACCTGCCGAGTTTCACCCAGAACGCTCGAAGGTGGAAATGTATTTCCTCCGCTGAGGAGTTTGTGTATTTAATGCGGTTAGTTAGACGGTTGGTTAGCTGGTTGGAGCAGATCTGTGATCTTCTTCCACTTTCTTTAACATTTCAGGGCTTTTTTGTTGTTGTTGACCTTTTCATGAATTTCTCAATGAATATTACAAGCACCTTTTATGTAAATCGCCACATGTATTTACAGTGATAATATCGATTGATGTGCATGAGTCAGGGTAGATTCGGATCAACGATCAGATCCAATGGAGCACAGCAAACACAGGTTGTTTTTTTTCAACATAAAGGATGATATTGTTATTAATGTCTAGTAGTGTATTGCTCTTCCAGGTAACTTAGCTGTGATAGATAAGGTCAATGGTTGTTGTTTGATTAGTTGCTAACCAGAGGAAAGCGTCCGATGTCCAATCTGAGGCCTGCTCAGTTTCACGTGCTCTGGCAGGTGGTTTCAAACGTAGACAGAAGATTTTGTTCAGGACGTGGAAGAAAGACATTACATGTGTGTATGTATGTTTGTGTATGTGTGTGTGTGTGTGTGGGGGGGGGGGGGGGGGGGAAGGATTCCTACTCCTCCGCCTGCAGTCTGATGGCTCACCCTGTCACACCCTGTCGCCCTCATGTCACCGCCGCACAGTGGCTGCTTTTCTCGCCCTCTCTGCACCTCAGTGCCC
>CAAKHC010015181.1:118183-161944 GCA_901007825.1 Macroramphosus scolopax
AATTTGGTGTGTATGTGCTCAGGCAGGGATGTGTGTGTGTGTGTGGGGGGGGGGGGGGTGAAGGATTCCTACTCCTCCGCCTGCAGTCTGATGGCTCACCCTGTCACACCCTGTCGCCCTCATGTCACCGCCGCACAGTGGCTGCTTTTCTCGCCCTCTCTGCACCTCAGTGCCCGGCAGCCGCGACACTCCCACTGTCACTCACGCTCATCTTTTCTTCAATGGTGGCGACTGTCTTCCTGTCTCCAAAGACCTAAAGTGTCAGGTTAGTTCAAGCTGCATTCAAGAATATCCATTCTTGATGAACTGGTTGTCTACTTTGTCTTTTTTAAGGGTTGTCACCATTTTAGTAGAGAAACATTTCAACCTGCTTTGGACAAACAGAAAGATGTTGTGTGATGTATTTTTCTGGTTCTCTTCAGGCCTGGTCAAAGCAGTTTAATTGGAATAACTCCAATCAGCGAATTCACTGAGGAAAGCTTTGCAACGAGGTCAACCTTTGTGAACGTTTAGTGAACCCAAATTTGCACCGATATAAAGCTGACAGTACTTTCAGGCATCAGAGAGGGAAACACAGTGGAGGAAGCTACTGTAGCTTTTTAGCTGTGTGGATTATTCAACTTCCTCATATTGTTGCTCACCAACTTGCCTTTCAAGAAAGTCAAACATCACCAAGAATAACATTTTGTGAAATCGTGCAGAGGAATTCCATTGTTTCAGTTCCTGGTGTGATCATGAGTGTCCGAAAACAGCAAATCACAGAATGTCAGACAAATGTTCAGCTCAGCTAATTTTAGATCATGATTCATATTTCCAGCAAAATGTCAAAGGCTTTGCAGCATCAGAAGTAAAAAGAAGGTTTTATCTGAACATCATGCTTTGACTATCAATACAGAGGAAGAACCCCTGGAGATTAATAGATGAATCACTATTTCTTTTGTCTTTTATTGTTCTCAGGATTGACGATCTTTCCCTGTCGGGAAAAATCGACATCATAATACATCAAAAGCAACAATATTCCGGATTATTTGATTTTATCTTGAAATATTTCACTTTATCCTATTTTATGAAATGTTGGAGACGGTGTACAACCTTCCACCTGCCTCTGGTTTTATTGGGGGATCGTAAGTTTTATATTTCTATATCACTTTGACATTCACAGTCTTTGCACGTTCTAGATGTGTCTCTTGCGTTTAGACCATTCAGGCTCTCACAGTTTACTCTGCATGGGAAAAGTCATGGGACCAGGATGAAATAGGAAGCAGACGAGGGCGAGAAATTTCACCAACGCAGCTGAATGAGTCTGACCGCTCTTCTCACTCTGTGTCAGTCAGTCAGTCATTAATTAGCAACAGAACAGTTCATTTCTCTGCACTGGTTCAAGGTAATTTAGCTTCCAAGCGCTTAATTGCTAAGCTAGCCGATGCTTGCCGGTCTCTTTTGACAGTGATACATCATCATCATCCTCACAAAGGCAGACATTACATAAGAGCAGGGCGGTTGATTTCCCCAGTGAGAGAAGGTGTTGCCTCGCTCCCAAGCTGAGATAATGAATGACCAGTAACCTATGTAAGCCTGTGAGGGACAACCCGTAAGTGATGACTTGGGATTTTCCTTTAACACCCTGCAACCCACCCTGAGAGTAATCCAGCTGTAACTGAGTGCTAGTGATCAGTCTTTAAATTAAAGCTTAAAATTCTGTTAACATATTAAGTTTGTGGGCATGTGGAACGCAATGAAAATGTGCAAAAGCAGGTAAACGTGTTAATCTGTCAGTAGCAATAAGCTACGTGTGCTGCTGAATGAGCTGCAGTGTTGAATGACAGAAAATAAAGGTTATAAAAAGACAATAATAGTATTGAAGGGTTGAAGCAAGGTTAGAGGGAATGTCAGTAAAAGTAGAAATGCAAACAATGCTGTTTTTCATTCTCTTGAATGGATCTGACCCAAAATTAAAGGGTTCTTCTGGCCCTTGGCCCTTGGCTAGAGCAGACACATGTAACAGTGATTGACAACAAGGCACAGATGCATTTTTACTGTAGTAGAAGCGGAAGCCGCTACCATAATGTAATTGCTTGATGGAAGAATGTGTTTCCCTCAGCGTTAACTGCATGTGTAAAAACCTACATTGCCTTATTCTGCAGCATAAAGCTAAATAATTGAGTCACAAGAGGACAACAGCAAATGCAGGAGCTTTCTCGCCCTCCATGCATCTTATAAAAATGCACGAGACACCCTTTGGTGTCTGTGTGAGGCGGCATTTCAAATAAATCTAAAGTTAACCCATTTGTGGCTACATAAGATGCATTCTGCTTTTGACATCAATATAAAGAAAGAATTTCTGCAAAAGGAGAAAGGTTGGGGTTGTGGATGGGTCCAACAAGCACCAGACTTTGCAGGAGCACATATGGATGACGTCTGGGTAGGTTCAGGCACAACAAATAAACGGTTAGGGATCTAAATACACACTTTTGTCAAGGTCCTGCGTGCGCCACTCACATGGCGGCAGCAGCAGTTGCTGTGAGTGTCTCATAGCGACCTGAAGGGCTTTACATTGAAGTTAATGGACAGCCGGCTGCGTGTCATTCAGATGCCAAAGGGTGCCTTGTGCGTCATAATCAGATGCCGAAGGCCGTGACGAAATGTTGCTATTCGACGTCCTGGGACGAGGGCGGGCTCGTGCATAGCATTGTTTCGTGTCATACCTTTTTTTAAGGAATGGAAATAGAACCACTGGAATTGTTGGATGAAGGAAGCACAATTCAACTCAAGGGCTCTCAACTCGGGAGTGTGCAGGTATCTATGACGGCGTTTGGCTCACACGTGTCAAACCGCTTTGCTTCATAAGTATCTTGTCCCTGGTGACAGACGGGAATCAAACATAACACAGTGTGTCAGACAGCTGACACCCGACATCCCTTTCCATGCGAGAGAGTGAAAGTGTGTACCTGTGTATCAGTGAGTGGGAGGCGGGCTTGTTGGCGGAGCGGGTCAGCAGGCAGAAAAGCGGTGGGCTGGCCTGGGAGCCGCGGCCCCTCCCGGGGGTCAGGGCAGAGAGGATGAAACCTGTCATTAGAGAGGTGAGGGGAAGAAAGCTCTCAGCGGGGGAGGGCATTGTCCTGGGGGCGGGCGGGTGGGACGGCTCTTTAGTGCCTCAAATAACACGGCCCCCGGCAGCCATTGTTGCGGAGTGAAAGGGCCCAATGGGGGGGTCACAGGGGTGAGGGGGTAATTCTGAACAGTGGTCAGTGGGAGAAAGGACTCCATGGGTGAGGAGGAGAGCGGGGTGAAGAGTGGGTTGGGGGGAGGCTTTATACAGTTGTTTTCCTCCTCTTTGTTGACAGCTCATCCAGAACCAGGTTCCTATTGGTGCTCAGGTGATGAATCAAGACAGTGGATGTGCAGAATGTGTGTAAGAATACTCAACAATTACAATATAAACAACCACAATGTGCTATTTTACACATATAATGTGCGTTCACGTCTCTGTTTCATTGCAGATGTGAAGGCGTGTGCAGCTCCGTGTAGTGGGGGGGTGTACAAGCAGGCAGGTTGAATAGCGAGCGTTGACATCTCTGCCCGAGCTCAGTGCAGAGTCAGGACCTTTCACTAGTCCAAAGTGTTTTAAGGGGACAGGTCACACAGATAATGGGGAAGCGGAGAGAAAAGACCAAAGCTTTCCTCTTTACTGGAGGTCGTGGACGGAGCCTTTGACGTCCTGTCACTCTTTTGAGCACCAGACAACAAATCGGACACAATATATCTGGGTGACAGCTTAAGTTGGTGGATTCATTTGCAACCACTCCAGGAATAGCAGCAGAGAGAAAGAGTGAGTGAATGTGGTTGTCAGGCTGGAAATGGATCAATATATACTGGAAACCCACTGGGAGATAGCAACCCCCCCGGAATTTAATGTCTTCCTCCTTCACCCACAATATTCCCTTGAATCCCTCAAAATGACCTGCAGTCCTGATAGTTGTGTTGTACCGAGGAGCCTGTTCTGCGCTAATGATGTATACTTTACTTTATACACCAAAGCTGTTCCCACAGCCAGGGCAGCTAATAAACTGATAAACTGGACCAATTACTGACTCCATTAGAAGGCTTTCATCCAATCCCTAAGCACTGATGACTTTAGAGGGCCAATAAAACTGCTAGGTTGTGACCTTAACGTTAAGGGACCTTAACAGAACGAGAGGGGACAGACAGGGGTCAACAACATCTCACACTTGTCACACCGCAGTGTCAAAGTGTGTGTACATCTCATTTCTGCATCAACTCCGCTCTCGCTGCTGGAGAGAAAGTGATCTAAGGCACTGCAAGCTCTGTTTTCATGCATACGTCCGGAAAACATCCAAAATACATAATTAGCTGTAGACTTTAGTTCAGATTGTAAATATAAATGTAATTAGACTGTCTCATTTGCATATTGAATTGTTTTTTTTTTAAAAACATGTTATACAATAAATCATTTTCCTGATGTAAGTAGTCACTTGGGGTTTAATTTGTATTTATTTAAGTGTCTGATATTTAAGGAACTTTGTCTCTCTCACACTCTGAGTCAGTATTCTTCATTTCTGTTGCACCGACAGTCACCAAACGTTCCAGTTTTATTATCTATATGTATATTTCAAAAGTTTTGAATCCTAGGTTTGTTCATCTTTCAAAGTATCAATTGTGTATCATTTTATTCCTAAAAGTTTATTTCAAAATGGTTGTTGACAGTATTTTCTGAATTATTGAGTTATAAGAGGAACCAACATACCAACATACAAAGTAAAGCAACATTTGACATCAAGTCAAAATCCATTAAAATCCAAAAGATTTCCAGGAAAGGGTCAAGAAGGAGCGACGATTCTGATGTGTATTGCAGTTGTGTAGTGAGAGCTGGAAACATCAGCGAGGTGAGGAAATTAGCAGCAAGCCTCATTGAGAGGCCCAGAACTGTAACAACATGCATTAGAAGTGAAAATGGAGGGAAGGAGGAGGAGGAGGAGAGAGGAGGGCCTAATCACTTTCCCTGCTGACTTCACAGGAGGGAAGGAGGTAAAGATCACAGCTCCACCAGCACATTGCTGCGGTCCTCCTCTCCACCCTCCTCTCCTCCCGGCCTTTTGATGGAGGGCCCGGGGTGCCTGCTTCTCTCCCTCTGCCCACTGGGCTTTTGAAGGAGTGATGGATGGCTTCATAAGGAGACGTGATCCATCTCTCATTCACACAATCACTCCCTCTTTAAATGACTCGTCTCTCTCTGCAACTCGGCTGATAACAGCCCTCATTTGTTCGTACCTCCGTCACGGAGGATTCGGAGGAGGTCTCTCTCTTTTACTTCTTTTATTTCTACTTTCTCTCTCTCTCTCTCTCTCTCTCTCTCTCTCTCTCTCTTTATTTCTCTCTTTCTGTCTTTCTTGTGGATAGAGGAATGCTTCCCTCTCTGTCACATTCCCACTCTTATTCTGCCCGAGGCTGGGGACAGATGTGGAGGCCTTCCTTTCCCAGCATTCCCTGGGGACAGTAGGGACAGGTCTTAACACCCTTTTGGAGAAGGGAGGAGGGTGAGAGAGACGAGGGGGGGGGGCAGGTTGTTGTCCAAAGGGTCATGTATTGCGAGTCAAGTGATGCATAAGTAATTCTTTGTTTGGACTGATCTGGGGGGAGGAATTTACTGGATTTGCCTGTAATTGGGTTATTCCTTTGAAATGGCTTATGAAACCAGGATTGTGGAAAATATCAAAGCATCATGAGAGCACTTGTTAAAAACATTCAAATTCATGATGATCAATGAATAATCAGCACAATACCAGTAAATTACACAATGAGCCACTCCAAAAAGAAAACGTATTACTGTCCATGTTGACGGATAAATGAATTAGCTTGTAGTATTTATGTATTTTGACTTAAGTAAAACTGCTAATATAGAACATTTACATGTAGGAGAGTATTTCTACACAGGGGCTTGGTACTTTGCCGAAGTGAAAGATGCTAGGAAGTACTTCTTCCACCAGTTTATTGGTAAAAGTAAGGATCTTAAGATGGATCCCTGTGGAACACCAGTGTGACTCCCAGATCAGATGAGGTGTCATTAATATCTGCACGCTGAGTATTACTTTAAGATTTAAACGAGAAGTTTAAATTTGTCACCATCTTCTGACGATATTCGTCGATAAACTGGACAAATTGAACAAAATTTAGCTCTAGGCTCCATGAATATCTGCGGCAAATGTCAAAGCTGTCCATCCAAAGGTTGTTGAGATGTTTCAATCTGGACGAGCCTGACGTTGCCATCCCTGCCCAGGATGTCAACTCCTTGTTTCTGTGCAGAGAAACGTTAGAAGTGAATTGTTGAGCAGAAAGATGAACTGTTAATCGCAGGTGACACTCGGTCTGTCTCACGGACGGTCTGAGTGTATCTGGACACAACATGTCGTGGTTATCGGCTTTTTTTTTAGCTCCCCAGGCCGTCGGAGTGACGGCACACTGTGATCGCGCTGTGAGGAGCCATTCAGGCCTCACGGCGTCTTCAGCACTGGCGTGAAAATTGGCTACATTTAATCAGCCATGGTGGAGGATTTAAAGAAAGGGATCAAGAGAGCTTTGCCATAATGGATTGGCTACAGTTTAGGGGTCCAGCACACCGAGTTCTACCTTGCACATCACTTACTAACAATATAACTCGGACCACATGGGACTTCCCTGATACTTGCACTCTTTTGTTCATCCAAAAACAGAGAAAGGTTATTCCTCTGTTAGCTTTTTAAAAGTTAGTCAGTTGATTTTGTGCAGTCGGATGATTTTCGATTGATTCGTCCGTCAATCATTTCATCGGCGTTCACAGAAAGAAATAAGTGGGCTTTTGTGCAAAAGTAAGTACATCACACGAACAGTGGTCCGATTCTTCCAGTCTGTCTGTACATTAGAATTTCAAGCTTATGGCCATGGCAATTCTTACCAATACAGTAAGGCCATACAAGAAGGAGGCGACATTCACAGAAGGGCCAGTGCAGTCAAACAAAGCACTAAATCAAGTGGCCTGACACATGCTCACCAGACAGTTTGCCGTTTGTCACAGCGCCTGAATGGAACTAAAAGCAAAGTTGTGGACGCATCGGGGTGATCGGCATTGCTCAGATACTGCATAAGAGGCCTTTTCAGACAGCTGCAACACTGATTACATTGTGTGAAGGCCAATCAAAGGGGAAAATGACGAGAGCAGTTGTGCCGGACACACACAATGCACAAATGGTGGAAAAGAGAGGCATTTTGGGGTACAGGGTCATACAGACGTATGGGAAACTCTCCCACACCCGACTCGAACAGTCACATCTTTTAAAGTAAAATATAATATGGTAACTTCTCAAGATAAACTTGTTTACGAGCTATATGACAATCTACTGGATGTAAAATCTGTGGAGCCGAGGAATCAGTTCATCGTTTTAGATATTAACGTGCTATCAGAAGGAATGATTAATGTTGGCCGTCAATCATCTTAATGTTCCTTGGTTGGTTCAGGAGCTTTGTTAACTGACATTTCAGCTTCTCCTCTTCAGCGAATCGTATTCCAGTAAACAAGTGAGTGAAGCTACTCAGTAATCATTTGTTCTGCAGTGGAGAGGACAGGAAGCTGTGAAAGGGTGAAGAGTTCTGGTCAAATAAAGCAGAGCGTGATAGCCAATGAGGGTACAAGTATTCATCTTCTCCACTAAAGGTCTTTACACACGGGGGGGCGTGCAAATCGAAGTATTTGCAGGCCAGTATTCCGCTTCGTTTCCGTGTTGTTTATTCATGGTGCCCCCCAGTGTGGGCCTTAACACCGGGTTGGATGGTAAATGTAAGCAGAATGCTTATGGCTGTATCATGCTCCCAAACAGATGCTTCCACCATAAACACTATACTGCGTCCTGGGGGACGTGTTCCACACATGCGCAACAGACTGACATGAAGGTTTTCCACCTGCTATGTATGTATTCATGGATGTCTATACAGAGCCTACATGCCCCCCTTATAGATACTACATTTATATTTACATTGATCCTAGCGGACATCCTGGAATAACATCGGCTTTAGAAGACATGGAAATTAAATGAATGACTTAAAATATCTTCTGTTTTGTATCTTAAAACTAAACCTATGTCCGTTGTATTTGGTGGATGCAGACTATGCATGACTGGACTCCACCAAGGGTAAGTGAGCAAACATGTTTTTTTTAATATTGTTGAACCATCACTTAGAACATAACATAATGACTCATGTCTGTCACTTGTCCTGAACATCATGCAACAGACTTACCCCCCCAAATGAAACCCCTGCAGCCAACCCAGTCATACCATCTTTATCCAAAACATCTGGAGGCAGTGATAAGATGTTTCAGCAGTTCCCTGAATCATACTGAAATCTGGGCCAACACGGTGTTCTGTGTGCAGCGATTCAAACCGTATCTTCAAATGCAAAGTGTGATCGACTGCCACTAACATGGAAGTCGGTTACAAATCATCCTCAGAACATACGTTATCTTGTAATTGTCAGGGATTTTAGAAAAAGAGGAGCAGGTGTGTTATTTAGTGAAAACCCTGTGACAGCACATAAACACAATGTCAGGGGGCAAATGACAGAAACACACGGCTCTGACACTCTGTCTTCTTCTGCCGGTCTTCCTTTTGAAGGGGACAATGAAGATGATTGTGATGATGATGATGGTTTAATGATAACAACTACCGGCAGTTATGTTGGTATTTGCCACTTCAATAAAACCATCAAACTTTTAACAGCACTGTTGACGTAGAAAGTCAGTTCCTTTCTCCGTCTTGCTCTCCCCTTCTCGGTGTGTCTTTCTCACATGCAGCCGTTTTTCACTGGACAAAAAAAAAAAAAAAACTCCACTAAGACACGTGAACATCTGGCTTTTGTCTTCAAAGGGAAAGGGTACAATCGGAATTCATTCCCGGGTCAAATGACTCTGCAGTAGTCGCAGGTATTCATTTAATGCAATCATGAAACCTGGACGGACACACTCATGTTCACTCATTTTTGCTGTGTCAGGGGTTACCTGCACTCACACACTGTAAGCACACCTGTCACCTGCCCTGTAATGATGCATGCCAACTAGCTACCAGCCATTTACTGACCAACTCACATGAAGGCTCCGACACTGACAGGAGCACTACCCGACAGATAGTCAGAGATGCAGCGGATGCACTTCAGCAGGCTGCACAGCAGTACTGGCACTAACCAGACATTGAATGAGACTCATGGGTGGAAAAGAGAAACTCAATGGAGCCCATCACCTATATCCAGCGTAAGAAACACACATGAACACACACGTCCGCTACCTACATATCAGGACTCATTTGATCATGTGCCTTGCGGGAACCGAAGAGTGTTTGGCCTCAAGGCGTTCCAAATGGGAACCAGTGTGTGAGTGTCTACTATGTTTGTGTGTGTGCGTGCCCGTTCATGTGTGGGAGGGCTGCTAGAACAGGGGATTTTTTGTGTTGGGGAAGAGAGAGGCTTGGGCACTTCATCTTCTCTTCTGTGCACTGCCAAAAAGGGCAGAGGTCAAAAGTCAGGGCGATTGGAGAATTCCGCACTGCATGCCGACAGATCGGGTTTCAAGGGTGGGGGAGGGTCGTGGATCGCCCTAAAGGGATAGGTGCCTGTGTGTGTGTGTGAGAGTGTGTACATTTATTTATGTGAGCATGCATGTGTGCACGCTTTCCTGCGGGTACACATTCAAGTGTTTATGCGCGATCTTGTTCGGGCAGCCCGCTTTATTTAAAACATTTCGCAGCTTTAGAACCTCGGAGCATTTGGAACTTTCTCTTGATGTTTACTGCTTTATGGGAGTCGTTTGGAGGAGACTCTGCCATCATAAGGCAACACCTAAACCTGACCTGACCTCAATGTCACATTGACTGCAGTTTTAAGACCTCTATTCCAAAAATGCAACAGATCCATTTTTGGGTTGTTCATCATTCAGGAACGTTTGAATATGACATAGTGTGTAGAAATAAATTTGTTTTGCTTTCATGCTTTCAGACACGTTTGTTTGCAATGTTGTTTTTCTTAATGATGGATAATGTAATCTTGATTGGATGAAGTAACCCTGTTGATTTGTGGCCAGAACATGTGGAGGGCAAAGCGTCGTTAAAAGACAGATCTTCTATGATCAAGATAACAATAAGTCCCTCGGGTTGTTGTCCTAACCAGACGCCTAAAACTAGATTATGTGAGAAAAGCTCAACGGCTGAGCAGCTGCACGCAAACAGGTTTATTGGTGGGTAAACAATGAAAAAAACAAGAACAACTATTGTCCACCCTGGCTAACTGCTGCAATGATGATGGATGTTCGCAGAAGTCTGTAATGTGAATAAAAACTTGACAACTCTGATATTGTAACTGCAACTCAGTTTATTTTATTCCTCGTTGTTGCGACAAATGTGCAATCAGCAGTAAACTGAAGATCCTCCTTTGCTCTCCCTACTTCTGTTCTTGAGTTTATCTTGGTGACAGTTTCGTTAGTTAACAAGTCCGGGACAATAGTGCAGTTGAAACATTGTTGAAGACTATTTTTTTTTGAAAAGTTGATAGAAAATCGCAAGCGTGAATAATAAAGAAACTTTGGAGGGACGACAGCATGACAAAGTCTCTTACTAAGCAGCAAAGCCTTCAGCGCGTCACTCGGAGAAGAGTTTAAACTGTCGACTCAACCGCAATCAATCCAGGGAGACACATCCACGGTTTAAACATTTAGCAGAAGGTGCAGTCATTCAAATGGCTTGAGATGCAAAAGAGTACAGACCTCAGCGACTAGCAGCTCCCATTGTGGCCTTTGTAACTGATCATTAACGAACATGTGCTCCGGGCCTCCGGTGGCTCCCGGGGAGCCTGGACTGATTACCACAGCTGTGTTTCTATTGTGCTTACCCGCGGTGCCGAAACATAACACAACACCCCGGCTCTGCCTATGTGATGGAATTTATTGTATTTACTTTCCGAGGCGTAAAAGAAGCAAAGGTTGAAAAGACCAACCGGTGCAGCACGTCGGTAACGTTAAGAGAGGTAACGAGCGTGTTTTTAGGAAACTGATTTATGTTGACGTCATGTCTTCGAGGATGTTACGTGAAAAATCTGGAGGGAATGTAGTGTAAACGCTCCCCAGACAAAAGACAGATAGTCTATGATAGTTCAGTTCATGGGTCATGTCTTGTGGATGTTAAATACACTTTCAGTTTGCAGAAAAATACACAGTAGTTGTTCACATTAAGTATGATGCTTTTTTCAATCAACTCAATGCATTGCAGAGCCTTTTGTATAGTCAAGCTTATTCATATACAACCTTACATAGACACAGAAGTGATTCAGATGAAATGAAAAAATGCCATATTACAACACATTAAACCAAGGACAGACACACACAGACCAGTAGAACGACACCTTTAAACGCATGCTGGGGGTGGCACGGCTCAGGAGGTAGAGTGGCCGTTCAGTAATCAGAAGGTTACTGAACCCGCGTTGAAGTGTCCTTGAGCAAGACACTTAACCCCTAATTGCTCCTGATGAGCCTGTTGGCGCCTCACACGGCAGCCGCCGCCATCAGTGAGTGTGCGTGTGTGAATGAGAGACGACATTGTAAAGCGCTTTAAAAAACGCATGCATTTAACGTTTACCACTGGTTTTATTGTCGGACATTATTTTTTAGAGTTCTGAGTTGTAATTTACATAACGGAAATCCCTGTGAAAGAATCTTGCCTTACGTTCAGCTCTGCATCACCATGTAAGAATCGTTGAACTATTCCTTTTGTCCCTCTGCGGTTTTTGTGGTTTTTGTGGTGGGCAGACAAAGTAACATACTTACTCACTTTGCGTCGACAGCAGCATCCAGAACAAGTAGTCCTCTCTCTGCCCGGTTCACTGTCTCCGAGGGGAAAAAGAAACCCGGGTCAAAGAAGCAGTGAAATGACACAGAAACACATTGTATGAACGTACTGTATGCAAATGAATTTACAAGTCTGCCAGCGGGCACTGGTCATCGGTCAGATGCCAGAGTTTAGAATTATATCAAATATATCAGGAGGACGTTAGTAGGAGGAAATCTAGAATATTGTAGGGAATAGCACAAAACCATAGTTCACTGTATGGATTAATCAAACAAGCTTAATGCTGCTGAAAGTGCATCTGCAGTGATGTTGAATTGCATGTTCATAAAGTCTGTTTTTCAGGACGGATAAAATTTAATCCTATAATGCATTTCTGTAGGATCTTAGATTCTATAAATATCATTGTCTCTCCTTTAATTTCATTATGTTGCTGTAATCTGTATATTCAGTGTTGTCGTCTGTGTTTACGTGCGACATCTATTGCTGGTCTGTCCGTCCTGGGAGAGGGATCCCTCTTCTGTGGCTCTTCCTGGGGTTTCTTCCCTTTTTGTCTCCCTTCAAAAAAAGTTCTTGGTGGTGGTTTTTCCTACCCGAATTGACAGCCTAAGGGCATAGGGTGTCGCACACTGTACAGATTGTAAAGCCCTTCCAGCAGCTCACTAAGCTTATGACGAAGGGGTTGTTAAAAATCCTTATAAAGGAATGAAAGGTGGAAATGTACCCTTCAATTAACATCTCCAAACTCATTCTGGTGGTACACTGACTCGTAACAGGGAGAATTGAGTCTTCCTTCCACTATGTCACCTTGTCTGCCCAAGCAGGAAACCTGAGTGATGCTTAGCATTACTGGAAACTAGCTAAAAATTTTCAGCACAGACGTCATTGCAGTGGCAAAAAGACAGGAGATGAAGGAGAAGGAGAAGCTAAAAAGAGAAAAAGGTCTGTGAGGTCCTCAATCAGTCAGTGTAAAGCTACACTGTAACACACCTGCTGCGAGTTCAGACGGAGAGACAGCAAGCTCAAGTCAACGATGTCCTGCTACGACTCGTCTGACAATCATCAGTTTCTCCCTTCGAATACCGTTACAAGTAGTGCGGTACACTCCCCGCCAACATATTACCACTTGTAATACTACATTATTTTTGCTTTCAGATCAGAGGCCTCTTTATATTTTAGGCATGTATAGTTTTTCTTTACATGAGAAATATGTCGGTAAAAAGAAGATAAAACAAATACATCATACCCCGACTGTCCAGTCCTCGAGTGTGATATGTCTGTCGGCGTGTGGTCTTTCCCGATCAGCCACAATCCATCAGTTTTACACTTCTAAAGCTAGCAGGGTTTTTGTTTCACAGTAATGAAGACACTGCGGCACACACACATGCTCACACCAGCACCTGTGCTCAAAAGCTCAAGCGCACTACACACTTGCGCTCACACACTCATCCTGACTTCACTAATTCTACTACATAAGAGACGTTTACAATAAATGAATGCCCGTGCACTCACATGTTTTTACAGTATCAGATCCCTTACTGCTCTGTTCAGGACTCACACTTTTTTTTCCTTTTTTTTTGACGTGGCCATGGATCATGAAAGAGTGCAAACAAGTCATTGATGGATCGGATAGAGCAGTCTAAACGTGGTGCTTGACCTCCCTGCCCCTCCCTTTTTCCACTCCTCAGGCTGTTTGAGCAGAGTGTTTGGATCAGGACCGGCTCTCAGGGCCTAATGGAGGCAACTCATTTCGAGGGGGCTTGTATCTTTGATGCCAAGCCTGTTAACAATGCGTCCTTTCTGTGACTGGGTAAGAATTGGCCAGCAGGGTTCCAGCGAGAGGGGAAAACGTAAACGGGGGATTAGCCGGACTAATGGCCCCTACTTGTCATTGATGTTAATTAGCGTTAATTAGGACCCGATTCATTTAGCAGGGAGGATTGGAAGGCGAGGGGGCGATCTGCTGGTGTTTTTGCAAATTTCCTGGCTCTTGTTTGTGCACACATGGTCCAACTCTCATGCACACTTTTTCACACTCGCACACACAAGCCCTCGTTAATTTCAGCATCTCGTCGGTGCTAGCTCTCATACGCTGACGGCTTCCTTCTGTTTGTTCTGCACTCGTCGTCAGAAGCCATTTGCTCTCGCCACAATGACTCCCTTTCACTGGGTTTGATCTTTGCAGCTATTGAGCCTCCTCTTTTCTTGTGGTGAAGAGAAGAAACCACCATTCCACCTCAACTCTTTGCACAGCCCTGAAGCCAAATGTACCCCCTCCCCCAGATGTGTGTGTTTGTGTGTCCACTGATCCAGGGAAATGACAGTGGTGGGATGTGAGATCTTTTTACTTCCAAAGTTCCTCCACTGAGACATAATCGGCCACTTTGTTGGGTCGGTTAACCCAGTATTGTCCCGGAGGGTCCTTAGAGCTCCAATGCCATTCAACTTGGTAGTATCTCTCCCCCCTGTGCTACTGGTGGCAGCTTTTTGCAGCGCGTACATTCACATACAAACACAACCAGGAAATGGCTGACACTCAACCTTGCACACAAACACAGGGAGGGCATGTACTGCATGCACGCTACCTGAGGCTTGTTTATACTTTGACATGCACGGTCACCCCTTCCAATGGGCTCGCTCTCAGGCTCGATGTCCCAGCAGGATTCAGCGGTGTGAAATGAGGGGCCCACAGTTTGCTGCTGGTGGGAGTTAAGAGAGAAGAAGGGGGGGAAAACGCTTCTCTCTGGCCAACACCTGGTATCACTTTATTAACCCTCGGCAGTATTGACCCCTGAGAGCCAAGGAACAGCAGGGCCAAAGGGGGCCGCAAGGGAGTGAGGGATGGGGGGTGGAAGAGGAGAAGCGGTGCAAAGGGTGTATGGACGTCACCGCGTAGTCTTTGAAGGGGGAAGCGATGCCCCCACATCGGAGCCCCTGCGATGACTTTACCAGTACTGTGACCCCCCTTGACCCTGACACCCCCTACGGCCCAACCTGAAACTCCTCCCCATTCTCCTGGCAGCTGCTGGTTCCCATTGGCCCGCCATGGGCCGCTGTGGCGGAGGCGAAGAGGGAATGGACGGAGAGAAGGAGAGCGAAGGAAAGAAGGGAGAGGAGAGAGCAGCGAGAAGGGGGCCATGCAAAAGGTCAACTGTTGGTCAGAGGTTTTTATTGGGAGTGCAGGAGGGAGGGAGTAGGAGTGGGAGAATGCGTTAAAGACCACCGTCTGAGATTTTAACTGCAGGGAGGGGAATTTGGCCTTTTTCCACCCCTACACACATTTAGCAGTGAGAGGACAGGCTCTGAGTAGACCTGTGTGCTAGTGGCCTAATGTTTAAGTACAGAGAAGTTAAGTGAAGTGACGCCCCTGGGCACAGCAGGGTCATCTCTACTTGGACAGCTTTAGTGCATGAGATTGTTATACTTCATGTTGACTGTTGCTCCTCAGCAACCAGACAGCGACCGTTGAGTATCAGCAGGAAGGAACATCCTCACGTCACATTATTCAGGGTATTGAAGATCTCTTGGGTCATGAAATTACCATCTGATTGTCGGCTTGTGGAAATTCCATCAGCGGGACGTCATACCGGTGGATTAGTGCTGATCCAATCAGAAGTTGCAATCTCTCTGAGGCAAGTCTGAAAACCCTGTATGAGCCTCTGATTAGTCGCTGGCACAGTTGATATGGAGTCCTGATCCATAAATAGATCCAAGTTAGCTCCTCTGACCTTTCATCAGAATCACCATCAAGATGCTTGACGATCAGTTGTCAATCTCACCTGTGCTTCCAGGTCCTCACACCTTGCATCTCTGGATTAAATCAGTGCTCTTAGTAACTCTTTCTATCTGTCTGACTTCCTTTATGTCATATCAAAGTAATGAAAAGTATTTCTAAAAACACTGACAAGCCTCTGACAATATCTATCCGATCTTCAAACTGACAGTTCTGGATCTTGAATGAAATGGCACACCCAGCAAAGATGAAAGTAAACAGCAGCGGTATTGTTCAAGGTATATGCGGACCAACGATGCACATCGTTCAGTAGTCCGCTGCAAGCAAGGTCGCCAAGTGGCTTGGAGCATGTGCAGACAGTTATGGTGCAGAACGAGCCACAGCGCCAAGCGCAGGAATGAAGGTCTCACTCTCTCACCTGTGGGCCGGTACTGATTGAAGAACTCTTCTGTGGCGAATGTTCATTCTTCATGCTCAAATATTCTTAATCTGTGAAGTCAAGCAGCAGCAGTTAAGTAACGATGTGCAAATACTGTTGTTGTCCAAAAAGATACAAGCAAAAATATGTTTATCCTCAGCTTGATGGATAGCTGTTACAGAATAAGAAGGGGTTGTTTAGGGCGCGGTCAAACATTAAGAGAAGGCCAGTACCCACTTCTCCAGGCACCACGACATCACTGGTAAAATACTTTCAAATTTTATAATTTCTTTTCAAATTATCGCACAAATAATCCGGTTGACAGCGATTATATATCTCTACAGTCGTTCATGCATGAAGAAAAAAAGTTGACAGTAAAAGGATCTTGTTCATTCATGGCAGTGAGTGTGAAAGTAAGTTCTAATTTTTGCATTTTTTTTGCATCGTCTGACCCACTCAGGGGGACACTGTGAGATGAATCAGAGCTGCCCTCAATCTTGCCAATCTCTGCACTGAACTCCCCTGTTGCTTAATTTATACTGGCCTTCTTATCACAACCTGAGCACAAAGATGACATCTGTCAAAAGACACCAGTCCTCTATGAGATTCGCAGCAGTCCTCGTGTCAGATTCTCTCTCCACAGGGCCACAGATCTCGAGCTTTCTCTGGGTCGTGTTGGGCATTTGTCCAGACTCGGGTCCTCGACCAGGAACACACTGTGAAAAACAAGGTTATCTCCTGACTCAACCCCCGCAGTGCAGCGTCAACACTGTTCTGCTGCAGCCCGGCGAGTCACAAGGGCTCAGCCTTCAGCCAGGGTCCAGGGGTTAATTTATTGCCTGATCGCATGACCACAGTTTGGAGTGAAAATGCCAGTAAACGTTGCATTATGAAGGTGGAGGGGAGGAAGCGTGGGGAAGGACACTGATCACAACGCCTGACAGTATAAGATCAGGACATAGATAGATAGATAGATAGATAGATAGATAGATAGATAGATAGATAGATAGATAGATAGATAGATAGATGTCTCCTTTTTTTCTTGCTTCTTTCTCTGTAGGAATCTTTTTATGGAACTGACATTCCTGGAGTGGTCGAAACAGAAGCCCTTGTTTAGAGGCGAAGCCCTCCCACCCTATACCCTTTTTCATCTTCCTAGTTTTGGAGCCCTGGGTCAAAGGTCGAGACCCCCTCCAGCTTCAGAGACATGTCAGGTCATGCAAGCCACATAGCATTCCCTGTATAGCCCCCGCCACCCCACCCTGCCTCCCCTTCACCCCCAGCAAAAGGCCCACTGCCTCTGAACAGCGACAAACCCCCCTTACACAAGAGGTGTGAGAGTACGTACGGCTGAGTAAGCGTGTGTGTGACATTTTGAGAGATAGTGAGTTCTAGCGATCACTTGAGGATTTTACGTAGTTGAAGGAGTTTTTTTTGTTTTGTAGTTTCAAATGCCGTCTGACATCCAACGCTAAAAAAAGCAGAGCAGAGTTTCATTTAAAAATGTGCACGATTCCAATGCAATGATGCTGCGCCTGTGGTGATACTTCCGGCTCTAAAGGAAAAAACTTAAGAAAAGTAGAGATACTCGCTGGCCAATATTTATGCTGAGATCAATGCAGAAGTATTTGTCTTTAATTTAAGACATCCGTGGTAAATAAGTGAATAGAAAATCAGCAAAAGTGACTGTCATCAGAGACACTGACTAAACAGTGAGTAACAAGTATGAAGGCAAAGACAGAGATACCATACAAGGTTCAACCAATCAATCAGCTGACGGTCCTTATTAGATGAAACCTATTATCTTAGCTGCAAAGATGCAACAGTATTATAAATTAATCTCTTATGTGTCTTATGTGCACACGATTTTAATGCAAAATGAAAATGGCGATTTAAGTAGGGGCCTAAAAATAAAAATAATAATAAGAAGAAGAATCAGTACAGTTTCAATAGGGCCTCGCACTGCGTGCGTGCTCGGGCCCTAATTAGGTTTCATCTCACTGGAAGTCTGATTGTTTATCATTAAGTTGTGTGAGAAAGAATGATAATTTGAATTTTCTTTTTAATACCGGCTCACACGATCTATAATTAAATAAATAAATACAATAACTCCCAAAAAATGTATGTTCTGAAAGTGATGAATCCAAATAGCAAGAGTAAATAAACAAAAGATGCTGAGTTGCATAATAAATTGGTGAAGATGATGACGATGATGTGATAAATAAACAGACAGAGGTCAGACATTTTCCAGCATTAAATGATAAAGTGATGTTTCATCCGTCAGGACTATAAGCTATTGCTCACTGCCTTGGCAGAACACACACAGGCACTTTCATGAAACAACGCAAAAATAGGAAATAAACGCCAATAAATTAAAGTGGGGCTGAATTAAAACTGTCGGACAGCAATAAGGAAAACACCATAATTCCTCCAAACGGGGGCCAAAGTTGAACTGATAGCAAAATACGTGTTAAATGAAAACAACCAATTTTAGGAGTGTATCCCTGCCAAATGTTAAAGGTCACGAGACTCGGCGGGGCCTTCACTCGTGTCCTCTTCACTTAGTCAGCAAATGGAACCAGCAACGGAATCCCACCAGAAGCAAGATGAAAAATGGGTTTGAGATGCACAAACAGGGCTGATACGTAGTGCAGAAAAAAAAAGGCTGACCTCTTCCAACAGATAAACAAATAACTAAATAAATCCTGGGGACACTGGGGGTGAGGGAAGCTACCCCCGAGGGGGTCAGAGCAGGAACAGATAAATCTCCCCTAAAGACGCCATGCCTTTCCACAGTTAACCTCTTAATCAACCCCAATCGGCCAAAGGAAACAGCGCTGAGTTTCAAAATGATCAGCTCTGTGTCTCTGCAGTGAGTAAACACCCCTGCACAGTGTAAAAGGCTGTATGTGCATGATGAGTTTCATTTTTCAAACAAGACAGCTCCCTGAAGTCCCTACAGGAAGTTCTGATGGCAAAATCTTTTTTTAATGGAGAAACTTCCTGTTTGCAAATGCCAAGAAGGTTCATTTTTACCGTTGGTTGGTTTGTGTGTTTGTGTATGTTTTGCATAACTACTCGGCCGATTTTCACCAAACTTGTTGAAGGAGTGTAGCATGCCTCAAGGAAAGACCAACTACATATCCGGGCAGATCCACTCAACATAGTGAGAAATTGCATTTTTTTACATTGGATTTGGTGAAGGTTTTTGCTCTCAGAGTGCAAAAATATTTTGTTGAGATATTTCAATTTTCTGTCTGTCACAGAGGAAATGTCTTACATTTTGTTTGTTTGTGTGATTGTGTATGTTTCTGTGTTACCAAGACTGTGCAAAAACTTTGCAGCCCATATTCACCAAACATTTTTGGGCAGATCCATTCAGAAAAGGCACTTTCTAGTTTCCACATGATATGATGACACACGCACACACATTTTCCAGTAAACTACAATTTACTTCTTCCTTGTCTATCCATCAACGGTCGTTTCTGTTAACCTCCTGTGAGCACAAGAGCATCCAGATTGTATCTGCTCACAGGTCACACAAGACACACACTGCAGACGTAAAACCGTGCCAGAGCTCTCAACAACCATGTCATTCTGAGGCTTTGAATTTCTATTTCGGTTGCACGGTCACGTTACATACCTGGTCACTTGATGGCTCCTTTCCTCAATGGAATCATATTTAGCATCGCCTGAACCGCAACATTTCTTTGTGGGTACTGGTGTTGTCAGGCTGTCCATAAATTAGCAAGTAGACCGGTGGCCCCTGCATTTCCTAGGCCATCCGGTGCGGTCATGTTTACCACCCCTTGCCCCCACCCTGACACCCTCGTGTGTCAGAGCCTCCTGCACCAGTTGGTCAAACCATTCATCAGTGAGCATCAACTACAAGTGACAACCAATTCTATGAATGTGTTTGAGACTCTTTTAGGTTTTAATAAGACAAGAGAACAGCATGATTGGCTAGTCCAGGTTGGGTCAGGTGAATCATTGCAGAGAAGATGTTAAGATGTCATTGTTTAAAAACCCTGGAACATTTTTACGGCGCTACGTGGCCTTCGACACCCACGTAAGCTTCAGATGTAGGATGAGACGAACCTTGCAAGAGCTGTTTGACCCGAGTGTGCTCGGCAACCAGAGGTTATGATCTTGCATTTGAACAAGGGGAGTTTGAAAGAGGCTTTTGGAACGTGCACCCGAGTCACCACACATACATTTTATATCAGAACAGGCAAAGTCACAAGCCTGAAACTTTGAGTTTTAACAAGTCTGAATGAGTTCTTTTTAAGTGTGATGCCATTTTAAAATTCTAAAGCTAACAGAGTAAAAGCCAGATCACAAAAATGTATTTTTATTTACTTAATTTTTTTTAACAATTTTGCTTCTTAGCCGGCGGCCGCTCCTTCTTCTCTGACTTTTCTTGTATGAGCTTTGTGTCACTTAAACACAAGTGTCAATCATTTAGTCAAATAATGGACATTGAACTTAACAAATAGGGCAAATAAATAAATATATCTATTCCCCATTAAATGGATTTCTTCCCACTAAATATTATTGGCTGTGGGAGAGTAAAGTTCTTCAAGTCATAAGGCCTCAAGTCCAAGCGAAGCCCAGAGTCTTTGAAATCATATTTGAGGTGCCAGTCTGATATGATTTTGTCCAGTCGAGTCTGGGGTCAACAAATGTGTGTCTCAAGTCCACATCTCAGGTCGACACTGGCCAGGAAGGAGGGACACTCGCATCCTCATGTGATTTCAAAGACAGAAAAAGGGGGACAGCCTTTCCTCTGTGCTAAAACACTTCCATAAGTTTAACCCCATTGGATCGTTCAATGAGAGGAAAAGCACTCATTTGATACTTTTATCCATGCAGGGACTCCATGTATATGTTTGACTTCATGTTGCTTTAAGTCTTTATAATATTAAATAAATTCTTACATAATAAAATAGCCCAGGTTGGACGGAATTTTCCGCTGTATCTTCATGTCCTGGCTCTGAACTGATGCAGTTATTTTTTATCGAAAAACACACGAAGATTACATGAGAATACTTTGTTTTCAATTTCCCAGAGAGTTTTTCTTTACAATGGAGGGATAATAACTCATGAGACTTTTTAACTAAAAGTCTTTAAAAAATCACCCTCCTGATTAGCCTAACACAGACTGCCAGATCCTCATATTAGTACATTTTTGCAGAGAACACACAGAACAAGGATTTTGTTCCCCATCACTTGCATTGGCATCACATTAAGAAGGGATTTGTCCTCGAGTGTGTGAAGGAGGAACGATTACAGCCACCAAACTGTTTCATTGTGTTCACATTAAATGAGCATGTGAGTATTGTTTTAAGGCAGAAAATACTTTTATTCTCACCATCAGAAGCTCATCGTTTCAACAGTTCTGTAGGAGAAGGAAACCAAATCCCAGCATTCTATCTAAAGGTGCAGCTCCTGAATCCTGCACAGCATCAGTAAAAAATATTTCCTTTCTGTTTAATCCTGACGTGTATAATATTGCTGTTATACATTATTATTTTGACTGGTGTTTCTACTTAAGACATTTATTGAGGCTAAAGATTCTATTCTATATAAATATGTTTAAAGCATTCTCAATCACTAAGTGAATTAATTACCAGAAGAGGAGTTTGGGAACACATCAGTGAGGGCTTTGCCTCTATTTAGGGACCAATGTGTGGGCATCACTAAATCCTAATATAATAAGCTGTTTTTCGGTGAAATCCTGGTCAAACTCGTCATAATCCTCCTCTGTATAGAGTTTCACTTTAATTATCAGGCCCCCAAACCCCGAGGTGCACTTGGTCACTCGCCTACAGCTCATGAAGTCTCCTAATAGCCAGTCACAGGGCTAATTGGAAGACAGGTAAGGTTACATGTGACAGCAATTAAGCCGAGCGCAGGGCCAACTTTATTGCCCCTGGCGCTGCACTCAGGACCCCTAAGTGAGGTTTTGTGCCTCGACGCTTTCTTGCCCTTTGGTGGAAGCAAAGTTGAGACTTACAGTCCCCCAAGTTTTGCCCATAGCAGCGACTGGATTATGTAAGCAGCCCCTCTTGTTTTGCATTCATCTGCAATCGGATATTGCGACTGCTTTGGCTTGCAAATCGACTATTTTATTATTATTGAGGTAGGAGTTATTATGAGGATGAGCTTTAATGGCATTAATGTGTTTTTCAGACCACACAACAGAAAAAAAAGATCACATTTATAAATATGTTTGAGGCATTAGAGGTGGACATGTCTTATTAAAACAACACTCACGTGTTTTCAGGAGTTAATCGATCTATTTGAAGAAGGTTGAATTTTTTTTTGAGCCGTGACACACATTACCAGAACTCAGTCCCAGGCAGCAGTGTTGTTGGAATTACCTTCACATGACAAATCAAGAGCCTATCTGGGAAAATAATCAGGTCCCCGCTGCTCTCGGCGTGAAAAACCCCACCAGAGAACAACACTGTCACTGTTAATTACCGCAGTGGCCTTTTGTGCTCCGGTAGAGGCTTTATAACACCACAAACACCAACACTTTCTCACATGGTAAACCATTTAGGGAGTGTGCGTGGCTTGTTTGGCACCTTTTGTTATTGTTGCGCACGTGGTACGCGACAGTTGTGTAATATTTGAATGTGAATGTGTTACTCTTTAAGATTTTCGGCTAAAAATCTGCGGTAAAACGGAATTGTTCCACTAAAGGTTGTTAGAAAACCTGATCACATGCGCTGGACAGCTGACCAAAGCAGAGCTGCGTGGTGAATAATCAGCTGGTGACCTCCAGTTGATGATCAGAGGGCAAAATAATACCCGAGAAATAATATGTGCAAGAAAAAGTAGTATTTAATGATCAATGTGCTTGCGCAAGTGGTTCCTTACATGTTAAAAATCACTTTCAAACCTGTTTTAAGACACATAAAACACGGAAATGTAATGAAGCTTCTATTCTTCCGCAAAGAAATTCAGTTGACGATTGAAACTTTATTCTTAATTCTCTCTGAAAACATTTTAAACATCACATGCATGATTCTGCACTGCGATGGCCAAACATCCCAGTGGTGCACAAAAAAAAGCATCATCATCATAAAGATCTTAAATGCTGTAAAGTACCTTTAAGCGTGGGTTTATATTCGTCTGTCGGAGATGAATGCAACACGAGGTTTTAAACCTTTTCTATAATCATCGTTTTTTAAATGTCTGGACTCACAAGATGCAGCCTCTTTCATTTCAATGGGACAGCGATGTAGCCTACTTTAAAGCACTGTTAGCAACAACAGCTCCTGTCAGTCAAAACCATCCTAATCGACCGCCGTCCAATCAGAGAGCTCTTTACTTTTTAGCAGACCATCGGGGCCAATCGTGGCCAGACCTTCATCTTTCACCTCTCCCGCTGAGGGGAGGGGATATGACCGTATTTGGCAGTAATGACCGAATATGGACCCGCCGCCAGGGGGGCAGCTGTGCGCTGCAGCCTGCCTGTGACACTTTCCCCAAACTGTGGATTTGACTCCGAGAGACGGGACAGACAGTCGAGGGGAGAAGCACTCTTACAGCGTCCTGCGCGCAAACTATCTGTGCCTCAGCTCGCCAGGAGACGACTATCCAAACGGATTTTAGTGTGCGTTGGCTGAATATATCTGAGTGCACACTGACGATCCAAAGCCACACTGTGGCGCGCAAGAATAGAGGATCCAGGATTGTCTTCTGCGCCTTCCAAGAGCCTGATGGGACTAAATGAATCATTCACCGAGTAGTGTGAAATCAGTATTAAATCCAGCCTGTCATCCAAGAAGCTGACTTGATCTTGAGTGCAGCGTGGAACGCGTTGTGGACTGCAGCAAGCGATTTATTGTTGTCTGTAATTATTCAGTATTTACCATTTTCCTATTTCTACTGGTGAGGAAACAGTCGGATGACATTTTACTTTTAGTCCACACGCTGCCGCATTGGACTGACTTTTCTAAGAGGTGTCTTCCTGAAGAACAACGTGTTTATGGATTGCTGCGCGGCGAGGAGCACCGGGACTTGTAGGCTGAGCTCGTCTTCATCGATCATGATGATTCCTCGCTGTTGCTGTGAACTTTGATAGATGTTTACACGAAGAACTCAGTAATTAAAACAACGATTTAAACACAAGATCAGATAAAGCTCAGATTGACCTTTGGAGGAAGTGGGAAGCTCATTCTCCCACGTTTTTTTTTCTCCCCAAACGTCAGGACGGATCTTTATCACTCTGTCTGACTCTGCTTTGTGATTTAAACAAAGACCAAAGTGTTTCGGGATAGCATGGCAATGGTAGTAAACCAGTGGCCAGAGAACATTTCTGCAGATCCGGGCTCCCAGCTCCAGATTTGCGGCCAGGAGTCCGGTGGAGCACCGGGGACTCCCAACGGCTCCACCCCGGGGACCGATGCGCTTTCCGGGGACAAGATCCCCAACGTGGACTGCATGGTGTGCGGGGACAAGTCTAGCGGGAAGCACTACGGTCAGTTCACCTGCGAGGGATGCAAAAGCTTCTTTAAGCGCTCGGTGAGGCGGAACCTCACTTACACCTGCCGGGGTAACCGAGACTGTCCCATCGACCAGCACCACCGGAACCAGTGTCAGTACTGCCGGCTGAAGAAGTGCCTCAAAGTCGGCATGAGGAGAGAAGGTAAGACCGGGACTGGGCTCCGCGGTTGTCATGGATGTCATTTGTAGACAAAATATGCATAAAGTTGGAATTCAATCAAAGGTTTTACTACTTTAATACACGCTTCATAGTGATTGTTGCCTGTCCCTTTCAGTGCCACAATGTATTCTATTAACACATTTGAAGTCCCATTTGTGACAAGAAAATTATATTTAAGAACAGTATAGGATATGGAATGAAAGCCTTCAAAAAATGTCCACCAACTCCTTCCTGCAGGGTATGTCATGTCCAAACTTGCCACTTTTTTCACTTTCACATGTCAAACCGAGAGAAGCACTGAATATTTGTGCGCGTAAACTTTGCGTCATGCCTGTTGATCTGACGGGTTGGTGTTTCTACCATATTATATACTGTATATACGGCCAAATATCAGTCACCAGCTGCGGTGCCACCATGCGTGGTTTACATTCATGTAACTACCAAATGCAAACCACTCACCCTGGTGCCAAATCCTCCCTTTGTCCTGCTTTTTTAATTATGCTGTTTGCTCACCGACACCCCGAGCCGCTATAAGAGGATGCCGCTACATTTGTTGTATTGTGTCGGATTAACAACGGGTCAGTTAGTGCCAAAGGGGAGCTGTGGAAACGTGTTGGTGGAGAGCAGCTCTTCCCTTATTAATTATCATTCAGCTGCAACAGCCCCCTTCAAGGGAAATGTGATGGTGCGTATTTACAAATGTGAACCAAATGGACTCAAAATGTTTCAAAGGTCTACAAAAGCGCTTTACTGGCACCCTCAATAACGAGTTAAGCTTTTGTGTTGGTCACATATGAATTCCTGGACCTACTGATTTTCAGATGACAGGATCAAATGACAGCCATAGAAGCTTGGAGAACCTTATTTTTTATGTAGGCTAATGCATTAAGAAAATTAATTACATTTAAAAAAAAAAAGTTTGCACACACTTCATGACAACAGGTGACCCATGAGCCAGGTGAGGCAAACATTAACTAGAGCAAATAAAAGTGCTTAATTAAGGTGCCTCTTCTCAGATAAGTGAATAGGGTCAGCAGCAGCATCCCAGTGAGAAGTTCTGCTCAAAGACACTTCGGAAGGGGATTCTTAAGGACACCCAGTCTCCACACAGACCCAGCCGCCCTTTGTTATCTGCTCGAGTCAAACTATGGCTGCAGAGACGGAGGAGATACCCGTCCTTTAGAGCCTGAGATGATCCCTCGAGGCTTCCCGCTATGTGCACCGCCATGCTGGTGTGCGTGAGTGTGTATGAATGTGTGTGCACTGTACACACAGTCTCACTTCATGTGAAAGACCCGCAGGACACCAACCACCAACTCGGTCATGCTCCTTTCGGCCGGATGAACCCGAGGAAATCGCCTGACGTGCTGCACCGTGTTTACAGCGAAAATTAGATTTAAAATTTGAACATTAAAACTGGCAAAAAAGATGCGATTTGTAACTGGCCTCCACGTAAATAAACTCATCCTATATGTCTGATTCGTTTAATATAGCGGTGCATCATTTAAAAGGGAAAGTTAAAGCTCTCACTTGTTTTGTTAAAACTGACATTTTTTGCAGCGCCTTGCTTCCAACCAGCGTTAGTTAATTTACAAGCTCAGTCTCGTCCAAATAATTAGTTTTACCTTATAGTTGTGATACGTCATGATGCTGTGACAAATCTACTATGCAAGGAAATCATCTCTTGATTTTATTAAAGAGACAATGAATAAAAGACTTGTAATTTCAACCCACTGATAAGTTAGAAAGTAGTAGTATTTATTCAATGATTGTTCTGAAGTACAATTTTCAGGTATTTATACTTCACCTGAGTCCATTTTATGCCTCAATATACTTCCACTGCATTTCTGGGGGAATTATTGTTCATTCTCCTCCACTACATTTATCTGACAGCTTAATATATTTTTTCACAAAATGAATAATAATCCAAGTATTTAAAATACAACACATTGTTAAGGTTTAAGGTCTAAATTTCTCACCTGGCTTAATTTCCATAAATGTTCAAATGATCTAAAAATCTCACCAAAAATAAAAGATTGGAGAAAACGTCTGATGAATATATAAGTAGTTCAAACTATAGGCTATACAAAGTGTTTCAAACTAGATAACTATAATGAAGTCTAGTTCAGACTAGGTAACTGTATGTAAGGTTGTTTAAGCTAGCTAACTATATACACAGTAGTTCAAACTAGCTAACTACAAGAAAGCGTAGTTCAAACTAGCTAACCGCAATGTAGCGTAGTACAAACTAGCCAGCTGTATGTAAAGTTGTTTCAACTAACTAACTAACTGTATATAAAGTTCCTAAACTAGCTAACTGCATGTACAATGGCTCAAACTAGTTAACTGTATAGAAATATAGTTCAAACTAGCTAACTACAATGTAGCATAGTTGAAACTAGCTCCACCTCCAGCAGCTATAAGCTGTTTCCACATGGATGCTACAGGATTAATAATATAACCTAATAATGATTTATAATATCATATATAATATATCAGTCACAGACCCAATAGTACATTTTTGAATAATTATATTTCGTTGCTAATACTTTTGCACTTTTACTTACTCACAGTTGTTATGGATTGTTTTTACATGCATTTTACTTCAATAAAGGACCTGAAGTCTTGTTCCACCAGTGCTGATAAGATCATCTTAAGAAAATGTCTTAAGACTCATTGTCAGATGTTACAGACATTTTTCTGCATTGCCGGCTTAGAGATGTGGAGCGGGTCACCGTACGCTGACTGAGCTCATCTGTTGGTGCATCTGAGGTCAGCAGGATTAAACGGCGCCCTCAAATCCTCTTTGTCTACTGACTTCTGTTTATTAGTGGTCATTTGTCTACTAAAAAAACTTTCATTTTAAGACAAATGCAGTAACCGGCAGCAACTTGAGAAATTGAAAGAGTGCATCGAAGAAAGTGTTACACAGTAATGCAGTGTTCTGTAATTTCTTTTGAGACTGCAAAAAGAAAATCTGACAAATGCTGTGAATATTCACCGTATTTTCCTAAACATGATGCTCATTAATATTTCATTTTTATGTAACAGCTGCAGTAAATGAAACAGTTAAATCCTACAATCCAAACATGGAGGGTGTAAACTAAAACGTGTCCAACTGTTAAAGCACACTATCGTCTGCATATACGTTCATAGTTTAATGTTCCGCTGAGGTTGTCAAGGGGACGCAGTGTTTGACCCCAGTTATGATCCCAAGGAACATTTGTATTCGATGTAACCTTAAGATGCTCTCCAACACATCTGGATGACTCACAAAGGAAACAGCAATTTGATGAGCTAAAAGAGTTTGACATGCTATTAGTTATTTAGTTAACCTTACTCTGAAATGTACTCCATCCTCCACTCTGGTCACAATATGGTCGTGACCTCCGTTTGCATCGACTCTGCCATTTCCACTCAAATAAACATAGCAAGAGATTTTTTAGGTTTCGGTTGGAGAAATTACAGCATGGTTTTATATCACTATAACTGCTGCGTGACTTTTCTGTTTCGCCCCAACTTTCAATTTAGCTGCCTGAGAAGACATGATTAAAGTTTAACGAGTGGACTGCTCTCACATTTAGAGGACTTTCTATTTCGAGTGTTTCTTTTTTGTTTCCAAAGGGGACGTTTGACCTCTTTCTGTTGACGGCTGTGTAGAACATAATAGTATTTGACGGAGACTTTTATGTAGAGCATCTTTCAGCACCGTGACAGTCAACATTTCTGCACCGACCTAAGTGGAAATCAAATCCCTATAAAAAAACCCTTGCAGCGTTAGTGTCATTGTCTAACCACAGAGCTACACAGTGCCTCAGTAGGCGGAGCAGGAAGCAGATCGGCAAGAGAATTAGTCTGACACCTCCTTTATACTGGAGTGAATGATTTAATTTTGAACCACCCCACATGGACGAGCTACTGACTTTACTGAGAACACAAACGTGTGATGGTTGCTGCGCTGATGCATGCAATGGTAATATCACCTCTGTTGTGTGTCTCTTGAATCATTTAGCTGTGTGCACACACACGTGTAGAATTAGTGTACCGACACCAGATTGTCTCAACAACCATTTGCAGCAAAAGACTCTGTAATACCCAAATTGAACACGCACAGTGGGATGTGCTGCTGCCTCCTGTGACCCATATTGCACTCTGACAAAACAGCAGCGGAAAATATAGGTCAAGCAAAACTAAAACATTAATAACAGACAGACTCAAGTCAAAGTCCAAATGTGTGAACCGGCCAGGGCAAAGTAAATATCCCACTGGAGGGCTAACAGACATTGACTAATCCATACTCCACAGTGAGCTTATAACAGCGGACAATTTAACACCAAAACACTGCAGTCTGGCCTCCTTTGCCTCTGAATCCCTTCACTTATCCCAGTAATTCAGCTATTGACAAATTCAAATACTTAACCCTTGTAACCGCACTTGCAGGCTAAGTCATTATCAGAGGCCTCTCAGAGAAAAACGTCTGCCATTGACACATCGCTCAGCCTCCATTAAAGTGATACACTGGAGCCAATGACGTTATCCCCAAGGCCCAATTGAATATTGCAGAAAGGGATGTGGTTGAAGAGATGAATGATGCTGCTTTTAATGCCTTCGGACACACCAAGGCGAGGAGGATACATGTCACACTGTAACATACAATGACCTCTCTCCAATAATGTGCTTTTTTTCTGCACGTCATCCCACAGTATGACAGAAGTGAATGCAATGTGACCTTTTAGTCAGTCAGACTCTGGACTGTTTCCCTTGTGACTTAAGCAGCTCGACCTGTTTTTTTTTTGTGTGTCACCCGGGTCACTGGTAATAACACAGACACACAGAATTTGTCAGTCACTGCCAGAGATATTTAACCGCATCCACTTAAGCCCTGTGGGGAATCCATGCACATTCATATTTCAGGCGTTTCGCTTATGATCTTATGCACGGCCACCGAGGGAAAGTCGCAGAAGGAGACACGACATTTGTCCCCTCTTTCAACGGAGCAAATAATACATAAACTTTTCTTTGGATATTTTAGTAAATGTAGGATATTTGCCGTTCAAGTCTTCCACTTCTGCAGAGATGAGTAAGAGGAGCCTTCCTCTGTGACCACACTATTTTTAAAGAGTCAGCTCAACCAAATCCCTCATTTTACCACTAAACCCCACATTGGCTGGTTAGCAGCTCCCTTTTGCAGCTTTTAAAAAGCGCTTTGGAGCTCCATAATGTTAAAATATGTAACCAAAAATATGTGCACAATCAAATACAACCAGGGATACTGTACGATGGATATTTTTTCCCGATCTGGATGCTTAAATGAGTTGAATTTTTAGGGAAATAATTTTTGTCTAGTGTATGATGATAAAACTATCTGAAGATATAAAAAGATCATGGCAGTATGTAGAAACACGTGCACACAACATGATGCTTTCCTCCAGAAATGTCCACGGTTCACTGAGTGGTGAATTGAGATAAGACAGGGATGGACTCTAAGTGTATATAAGGATAGCGTGAATCAGAGTCACTGAGTACACGGTGAAGTTGGTTTACTAATTAATTCAGGAACTGCTGCATCAAAGTCTGAAAGACTGAGGCAACAGCATCCACACAGCAAAAGCTATCAAACTTCCTCACGCAAAGCTGCCTCCTCCTCCTCCTCCCCCTCCCCCCTCTGCCCTCCATGTCTCTGTCTCTCTCTGTCTGTGTCACTGTTTTCCCTCTCGCTCCTGCACAGCCTCCGGTTTTTATGTGCTCTTGTTGTTGTGTCTTTCACGTTCGCTGTGTACCTCTGCTCTTTCATGTTCCGTCCTCTTTCCGCGCGCAGACGGTTTGCTCCCAATACTTTCACAGCAGATGAGAAGAGGGTGTAGTGACGTTTCTCTACACAAATCTGTTGATTTGCTCAGCCTCCCTCTGATTGATTCACGCAATTCAGATCAATTATGTGTTGCTAAATTTGTCGGTGTACAGTTAAAGCAACTACCAGACGTAATGTGAGAGTTCCCTCAGCGTTATGGCACATTTTTGCAACTTTCCGTTCATTGTTGCAGATGTTTGCAGCATCCCTCTTCAATTCACTGCCCTAATAGAGACATTTTAAGGCAAAACAGGTCTGTTTTTAGCAAAAAAGACAATTGTGTGAAATCTACCGATCACCTTAGAGGAGAAAGAAGAAGTTTGGGACTTGATGGTGGACATAACGAAGCATTTCTGTGCGTAGGAGCCAAATATTTCCCTCTAAAGAGGAACACAAAACAAACTTAAAAGTAGTTTAAATGATAAAAAATACAGTCAGGGAGATGGAAGCGAAAGTTTCTAATAACTTAGTGTTCGGTTTACAGATTATTTATGCTGTTCTTGTTGATTTAAACATAATGTACACGTAAAGACGAGCCATCTAGCAGCTAATACCAACATACCTCACAACAGTTAATTTATTGGAGAACCGATATGTGATGTGTTTGGTATATCCTGTTTCATTTATTTAGCTGTTGATTTGGTCTGCAAAAACAATTAGGAGCCATTTATTTGCTTTCAGTGTGTTTCTGTTCGAATGTCCTCTGCAGGTCAGAGGGTTTTGAATAAGAGAAGGAATTCAGAGGGTGTGGCTGAGCTTCTGACCTTGCAGTTGCTGGCATATTCCTCTGATTTCCAGAGTTTCAATTTGTCTGAGAATTCTCTCTTTATCTGTAATAAACCGACCTCACTTTTGGGAATTCCAGCTGACCTCATTTTTTTTTGTTGTTGCAATAAACAAGCGTCAAGTGATTCCCCAATCAGAAAATTAAGATGAATGGTCGCTACAGTTGTTGGGAAAATGTTGCATGCGAGATGTAATGTTATTTCTGGAAGCAGAAAATATTTCTGTAGAACAAACAGCCAGTTCTTGCACAATAGCACATTTTGTATTAAAACTGTCAAACATGGACTCACTGCTAGAATCCAATGGATCTGCAGGACTTTTCACAGAAACAAGTACTAACAATGCTTATAGAAACTTCTTACAACTAATCTTTAGTTGTTAGTTTTCTTTGCTGTTCCCCCAACAGCATGTTTCTCAATCTCCTTCTCTCTCTTTATCTCTAACTCTCTCCTGGTTTACACATTAGCTCCTCTCTGCTCCTATCTGCCTCTGCTTGGAGCTTTGCCCTGCCGCAGAGCAGTGACCTGCAGGTTAAAGTTCACAGCCAAAATAAAACAGGGATATTAGCATGGTATCACATCACACACTATCCTCTGAGCCGGATCAGACACTGTATGTTCAGTAACACTCACGTATACATGTTGGTACACTGACTGAGACATACATAAGTGTTCTTTGAGCAGTAGACGTCCTGCTTTAGCTTCAGAGCAATCTGTTCTGAACAGTCCTATTTATAAAACATGGCTGCAGATTTTTCTAATCTCCCTCATACGCACACACACACACACACACACACATGCGTGCACACTCAGTTGAGCTATATGATGTGGAAACACATCAGGCCTCACAGGTTCATGTGAGGTAACGTGTTTACTTTTCTCTCGCCAATGGAAGCTTTAGAAATGGAAAAGCTACTTATTAAACGCAACTATTAGACTGAGCCAAATCTATAATGCGTCTGTGGTGGCCCGGCACCGTGACCTTTTAGTCCAAATGTTGATAGGCCTTAATTGTATTTAGCTGCTGTAATTCCACTAACAGTCTGACCCAGAGGCTAATCCCGGGCATCCAGGCAGCGAACCGTGCTCTCTGCCAGCTGCCATTTGCTGAAGTGGCATTTTGAATGTCGCAGCTGAAATGTCCCATGGTACGTCTGTTTGCATGCACTTTCCCCCCTCTCCCTCTTTCTCGTGCCCTCATTTTATTGCTCCACGGAACACCTCTTGTTTCTGGGTTTTGGGATTTGTATTATTTGTGCTTTTTCCACACTAACTTCAGAGTAATTTCATTAAAAAACTTTTAGATCGTCCGTAAATTGTGTTTTCAAACCCCCCGTATTGTCAGTTGCCACATTCAATCAATTACATTAAGCTAAGCCACAGTGCACCAATTAAAATGCAGGAAACAGATTATGGCAGACACCCAAATCTGACTTAAAACTCCCATCCCCCCCCCTTTATTCACCATCCCTCTCTGTTTGACCCTGCTTTCATTTGTTTCTTATCCTCAGGCATCTGTTTGGTCTCTGTCTCTCCATCTGAAATCATTTCTGACTCTTCGTTGTTGCCGTCCCCGATGTCAAAACGCTGCTTCTCTTTGCCTCTTTGCCTGTCTCTCTTTCTCTATGTTCCTCTGGACCTTTCCATGATCACCCGGCTTCCCTTTTTTCCTTCTCTTCATTCATCAGTCTCGTCAGCAAGCTGTAGGCAAGGAAAAACAGAGAGCGATGTGACTCAGTCAGACATACTTAAGTGCTCTGCCTCTCAGCTATGAGTGAACCCCACAATGACGCTTTTGAAAAGTCAAGTGGATGAAGTAGATTCGCCACCATCTGCAGGATTAACCACTAATCAATATGAGAGCAGATTAATAGCTGTGAATTCACAGATGAGAGACATGACAGGCAGCAGGGTTCCAACAGGTCATGGAATTTGTGGAATTTTTGATAAGTAGCCTGCAAGTGGTGGAGAGCGGGTTGTTCGTCTTTTTTGGTGAAATAAAACAGGACAGAATGACAGTTTTAGGTCATGGAAAGGCTCTGACTTAGATCTGGACAGTCAGGAAAGATTACAATAACATCTCTGACTGACAGTGACGGCACTGTAAGATTTCTGTTTCTCAGTCAAAACACCCCAGACTTCTGTAGGCTTGGTCGGTGTCTATTTTGTCCTAACTTAAACCTTCCTTACATTTAACCAGGTTTTATGGTATGTAATAGTATTTGTGTAAAACAAAAAGCTGAGACACTGGGATACTCTTAAACGATGACTTCACTTCTACAGCAGCTATCTTGCGCAAAAGTTGTAACAGCTTGTTCCCTGTTAGCGAACTCTCCTATACGATAATACCACAGATATTGTTAAACAGGGGCAGAGGCAGATTTCTTTTTTACTAGTCCTGTAACTTTATCCCCTCCATTCGCGGTCACCATCGCTCTCGCCATAGATGCCGCTTCCTGACCTCTGGTGGCGTTTAATGTGCACTACACCACATCGTTACAGCATACATGACGGTATTGAATATCGTACACATTCGTAATAGTTAGATATCCTCCAGGTCTGCTGTGACTGAAAATATTCTTGCGCAGACGGTCCTTGTGGAAAATGCGTCGCATGGAACACTTTCACCCCTGCCCTTCTAAGTTTTATTTTACTTTGTCTCTGAAATCCTGCAAAGACAGACACGTGTAGCTAATCTGACACCCGCTCAGGAGTTGCTAGAGTGACGAGGAATGTCCCATTGTGCAACTTTGTCTTTGTGACAGTCAACACCTCTGAGCTCGGGCCAGCGAGACTGCGCTGTTTGCCAAAGGAGACCACATTCCAGGAACACGGGTTGACACATGGAGAACTAGTATTTGGAGGTCAGCACCTCCTTTTTTTTTTTTTTTTTAGCAAAGGTGTTTTTTTTTCTGTCCAGAAAACAGATGAAGATTAGAGGCATTTTTATAACACTCTTGAGTGATTTGACCTCCCGTTCTTCAGACGCGCCGTGGTATGTGCAATTGACACAGCTGCTGTGTCTGAGGTGACAGGTGATGCAGAGTTGAAAAGCTTTTTCCAAACCCCTCCTTTTCCCCTTTTTTCACCCCTCTCTCCACCTGTCTCTTTATGTAAACCACCTATCTGAAGCCTCATCTCAGGCAAACATATTGAACCTCTTCTATCTTTCCGTCTCCGCAGTCTTTTTCTCTCACCTCCTCTCCCTGCCCTCAATCTCCCGTTATCTTGCCATTTCACTCTTTTCCCTAACTTTTTCCTCACACGTGGCCCCTTTGCATTCTCATTGCCTCTCTTTGCCCCCTCCCTCCCCCTCTCTCTGTATGTAACAGTAGATGAAGTTATTAGTCAGACAGTGGGGATGACTGAACAGGTGTTTTCCAAATAGGCCTTTAAGCACTCGCCGCATCATCATCGCTCGGCACGGGGTTTTGTGTGTGCATGTGTGTACGAGAGCTTGGCCTCTGCGTGCCCTTTTTGCCTCGGGCTGAGCCATTTGCCAGCAGAGGGAGGAGGGGCGTATTACATATGTATTCATGTGTGGTATGTGTATGCATATGCGGGTGCATAACATATGTAGGTGTGAAGAAGTGTTATATCTTTACCAGCTGCTGCTTGTCATTACTCATTGATGCACAGCAGCAGTGGAGAACGGCCTTGGCCTGGCTTCTTTCCACTGAAAAGACAAGCGCTGACATATTTAGGAGTCGGGGAAATGTTCCTCTCTCTACACTTTTTGCACCTTCGACCCCGTTCTGCCGCCCCCTGCCCGACACATTGGACATGCCCAATTTGCTTCTTTCTTTTCTGTCTTTGTGTCCTCTCCTTCCTGCCGAACGGGTTTAAATATATTGCACACAGTTAAAGCAGGCCTCCCGAATCATAAAAGAGTAACAGACATTTACTGTCTGTTAAAAGTAACCGGCTGAATGTTGTGCACTCATATCCAAAATGTAAAATTGACAGAGACGATGTTCTGATGTCACACTGTTCAGATTTATGTATCGGAAATCTGACCCTCACCTGTCTTGTTTTCAATCAGCAGTCCAACGAGGACGTACATCAAACTCCCAGACCAGCCCTGGACAGTACCTGACCAACGGCACTGACCCGTACAACAGCCAGCCCTACCTATCCGGCTTCATCTCTCTACTGCTGCGTGCAGAACCCTACCCAACGTCTCGCTACGGGGCCCAGTGCATGCAGGGAAATAACCTGATGGGAATTGAGAACATCTGCGAGCTGGCGGCCAGGCTGCTGTTCAGCGCTGTTGAGTGGGCCAAGAACATCCCTTTCTTCCCTGATCTGCAGCTCATGGATCAGGTGAGTTTGCCACTTTGATGCCCGATTACAATTTACATTACAATTGCCTACCTGAGCCTGTGTGTGACAGCTACCTCGCTGCCCTGCTGCAGCTCACACGCCTTGTGCATCTGTGTCACGATGAATAGACAGATTTCTTCACGTTTCACCCACCGCCTACAATTTTACAAATAATCTCTAAAAGAGGGAAAAAGATATGTCGTTGCGTTCTTTGTCAATCTTTACTCCTTGTGATGTAAAATGACTCAATGTACTGTAGGCGGTGGTGGATACTCACAGTCTGCACATGTACATTTACACCAGTTATGAAGTCTTGGCACTGAGTAATCACCTGACCTTTAAATATTCACCTTGGGCAGACATGAGCTCAAGTACGTCATGCCATAGCCCAATGCTTAATATCAATCTGTAGAAAAGTGCGTTCTTTCCGTATAATGGATTATCTGTTTCCTGTAAACCTGCTCTTCTATTATAATTATTTACTTGTACAGTCCTTTTCACTCTGCTTTCAAAAGGCTCCATTAACAGCCGGCATCAACAAGCATCCTGTGACTCGAAAGCGTCTAAATCATAGAGGACGTAGCTCGGTTAACGAGGGTAAACAAAACGATGTAAACGATGTTAGAGAAAAGAGCTTCTACTGTGCGCTAAGTTAAACAGCAGCCGGGTCATGTTAGGTTGTAGTATGCTTGCGAGGGCTGTAAATCATATACAATGTTTCAAGGCTGTTGCCCACAGCAGGTTGATCAGTTTGTCCATTTCCTGACCTCATGTATAATTTTCAAAGATAATTTACACCTATTTATTCAGTTTGAGCAATGATAAACATTTTCATTTAAAAAATAATAGATAACTACTCACATTTATAAAGGCTCCTATACACCATCATAGTGGCTGTGGATTGCTTAATATGTAATGGACAAGTAACGCAATGACCTCATCATGACCCTGTTTGGATCCGTATTTCTATAATCAGAGTAATAAACTCCTCCTTCATTAGGTGTTTGCATTATGTTGTCAACACATGTATTCACATCACTGTTATAGCAGTATACAAATAAAACCACATTTCTTTTCCTGCTGCCAGGTGCTCCCATCCTGTTGTGTTCTGCATGACATTTAAAACTGACAATAAACGCTTCATCGCAGTGGTTCTTGCTCACAATCAATTTCTTGACAGTTACGCTCTCTGTGATCTGTTCATTGTGTGCCTGATCTGTATGCGCCTCTGTCTTTACCGCAGTGCAATAATGCCACATGTTGGATGATTGAAAGCTCCTGTGCAGTATCGTTCTCGGTTTGAGACCAAATTCTGACCGTTGGTAAATGTTGCTCAAAATATTGCATGTTAAATAGGCTCATGTCCGTCTGGAATGTTTCTACCTTGTTTATGTTGCTTTAAGATCCCAGTTTGATTCATGCTCACGACATCTGTAATTCTGGTCTGAAGCCTTCAGATGGAGGATTCACAAAATGAATGTTACAGTTTGACAACAAGCTCAGTGAAAATCAACTTGGAAGTTTTTGCGTTATCCTACTAACAAACAAACTTAATTATTCCCGCATCCTAGGTGGCGCTGCTGCGCATGTCATGGAGCGAGCTCTTCGTCCTCAACGCCGCCCAGTGCTCCATGCCGCTTCATGTTGCCCCCCTGTTGGCGGCGGCGGGCCTGCATGCCTCGCCCATGTCAGCAGAGCGCGTGGTGGCCTTCATGGACCACATCCGAGTCTTCCAAGAGCAGGTGGAGAAGCTGAAGGCCCTGCAGGTGGACACCGCCGAATATTCCTGCCTCAAGTCTATCGTGCTCTTCACATCCGGTGAGTTTCAATGTGTGTTAGCAGGTCCATTGTCATGTAAACTAATTCAAAAGTCTCATGGATTTATTTACATAGCTCCAAGTTATCTGAGGAAACTTTCAGCTGGTCAACCAGTCTTCCTGCCCACAATTTTCACTTCATCATGAAACATCAGAATTAGAAGTTACCAATGTTTTTTTCTTTAGCTCCAGAGACATTCTTTCCCTCGGCTGTGTTGAAACAAATCAAATGTTCTTCACCCGCAACCTCCTCACCTCCACTGAGGCCGACCGAGCTGTGACCCGGAGGAGATATTGTCTCATTGGCTCCATATGTAAATGCTGCTGCTGCTGTTCCTCCCTCTCGTCAGTCATGGTCTCTACACACCATGAATTTTACTGTAATTTGACCGCCAGCTCATAAGAGGTCGTCCCTGTTAAGAGCAAACTATAAGCTTTCACCTGGAGCTTTGCCTCTGCATGGAAAGTTAATTACAGTATTGATGACGAAATACGATACCAAATCAATGGTATACATAGATACACACGTGCTAACAGGACCTATCTTTATATGTTAAGCAACCCAACCAGCCATGCCCTGCACAAGAAAGGCTTCTGATGGATTTCTCACATGGATTACACCACTTTTAATTCCTCACAAAAGCTTTTGATTCGTCTGCTTGTTTTAAAAAGCTCGATACAAAACGAGGGGGACTCGCGGATCGCGGCTTACATAATGTTTTCCCCACTGAGCTGCAGACAGGTTTGAATCAAAAAACAGCAGTTGTACATTTTGAGGAAACCCACGACATCGGCATTGTTTTGATACGGCTTCCACGCAGAGTCTGTTGAGGTTTATCCCAACAGTCACTGGGCTCCATTGCAAGCCAAAATACTGTCACATCGGGGATACCTCACTGAGAGATCATGCCTTGTGACCCAGGGGGGAAACGGATGGTGAGGAAGCTAACACTGAGATGTCTCTTGTTTTGTTTTTTATATATTACAATTCTTCTCACTTGCATGGCTTGTCAGATTCGCTCTGCATGTGCCGAGCGTCTCTCCTCCATGGGTGGCTGTGGATCCACCTCTACCGTCTTATCCTCACGTTCATCAGCCATCTCCCTTCATGATCCCATCTATTATTGAAACCAGTCATCCACCCCTCCTCCCCATGCTCCCCGAATCCAACCCCAAGGCCCAGCCCAGGCCCCGGGACCCCCTGCCCCCACCACAGGAGTTGAATTATGTATGGTAGGTTTCAGTGAGACAGAGGATTGGCCACAGCCCCGACCATGACCTACATAACCCCTGTAGCCCTGAGCATCCCATGTGACTTCCCTGTGTGCGGGCAGATGTACCCACTTGTGCACACATCACAGAATACAGCAAGAGTCCTGAAGACAATGCATTTAGTCAAACGTGGAGATAATAACAAAGGCTTTTGAATGTAACTGAGACAGACATGCACACACTGGACAGACTCCTTAATAAACATGACTCTTGCAGACTTGGTAAGATGAGCTAACAAGCTCAGACAAACACCAATCGTCTCTCACCTCCCTCTGAGTCCCCTCCCTACCTCCCATCAAGCCACATCAGGGATCGGGCATCTCAGTCCTGCCACCCTGATCCCTCACCCCCACTGACCTGGTGTGTGCCCAAGGATCAGACAAAAGAACATGGCGCTTGGCGTGGAAGGGCGCCCACAGAGCTGTCGCTTCGGCACGCGAAGTGGTTTCAGTCGCACAGACAGCTTTGCTAATCCCAACCAGGCATGGACTGCCTTGTCACGCAGGACCCAAAATGGCGGTCAAAGAAAGAAAAAAAAAAAGCAGTCCAGCTGTCCCCTGAGTGGCGGAAAATACAGCCAAAGTGGGAGCAATTATTCATCCAGAGTGATGAGAATAGTGGCCGCTGGGGGGTGGGGAGGGTTTTGACACGCTCGATTAAAATATGAGGTAAATTAAATTTTTTGTTGGTGCCGAGCAGGGCAGGGTTTACACAGGGGACAGATCAAAGTGTGAGATGACAAAGGGGAGCTGCGATGCAAGGTGACAGGTTAAAACCGACGGGCCAGCGCTTTTAGCCTAAAAGAATGCTTGAGAAGAAATTGCCCTCATCGCGAAAAACCTGCCTCCCAAATGAGGGTTCATCCAGGGGGCAGAGTCAAAGAGCACCCGCTCTGAACGCACAATGGCAGAGTACAGTAGAATGTGTCTTTGTGTTTTGAGTTCACACATCTCTGACCTCCTTCGCTAAATCCCCCCGTGCTTTCCCCTGTACATAGAGGGTGCGAAAAGTATCGCGCACAGTGTTACACACTCTCTCAGTTGTGTGAGACTCTCGCCGAGGCGGGGGCAAGTAGGAGGGGAGGTGTGAGGAGGTGGAAGGCAGAACACGACCTCCAGCTGAGGGGAAGGGAACACTGCACTGTGCTGTGCACACAGACCACAGGGGTGTGGTAGAAGCGTATATCGGTAGTGACAACCTCGATTACCTCGAGTTTGAGGAAGATTTCTCTGATTAAATCAGCTTTAAGGGATTTTTTCCCCGCGGCCGGGAGTAGTGGACACACATTAAATACTACGCTGACATATGTATAAACGTGCGATAAACAGCTGCTTATTTACACATTCAGAAGTAGAATCATTCATCGTAGTTATTTTTCTATCAGCCTGGTGAATATAAGTCCAATAGTTAATCTCCTTCTGCTCTGTTTTCGGCATCGATCAACTCCTGAGAGAAATATGTGACTGTTTAACTGCTTTTTTAGAGCACTTTTCTATGAAAATAGCTGCCTGCTGCATCTGAAAACAAAACAATTCAAGCCATGTGAGTCAATAAAAAGTTGTGGGCCAGAAAACTAAATATTAACCTGAAAGTCAGTGAAGAGGAAGGGACTCTAACCTGCCATTTTCCCCAGTAATCAGACAAATCAAAGCAGGTTCACCTCATCTGACGGTGATTTTCTCTCTTCTCTCATAGTTTGTGTAGTCTGATCACCACCATTCATCACTCTCCTCATCATCAGCTGCAACTCTCAATCAATATCTCATAGCTGCTTCCGCTTTTCTCACTGTTGCTAAATCTTTACATTCTCTTCCTCCCCTCCAGATGCTATGGGGCTGTCCGATGTTGCCCATGTGGAGAGCATCCAGGAGAAGTCCCAGTGCGCCCTGGAGGAGTACGTAAGGAACCAGTACCCCAGCCAGCCCAACCGCTTCGGACGCCTCCTCCTCCGCCTGCCCTCACTGCGCATCGTCTCTTCTCCGGTCATCGAGCAGCTGTTTTTCGTCCGCCTGGTTGGCAAGACGCCCATCGAGACGCTGCTCCGCGACATGCTGCTCTCGGGCTCCAGTTACAACTGGCCCTACATGCCCGCCGTGCAGCGTGAGCGGCCCATCTCCCTCCACTACAACGAGAACGGGCCCTGAGAGACAAAAGAAAAGCAGCGGGAGCAATTCCGTCTGAACTCATCCATCCATCCCTCCTTCCCTTCATACTCCCTCACCATTCCACTCAAAAAACCCGGTCTGACGATGTAATAGGTGATCGTCCAGGTTAAACAAGCCAGCCAAACCTTCAGCGCGGCCATTGCAGAGACTCGGAGGCCCGTCGCAGCCCCTCCCGATGGTGCAGTCTACATTTGTAACGTGGCACGAGACGGACAGGTTGGTAGAACGGGTTATTGCGCAGTTCACCAGCAGGTCTGTTGGACTCACTTCAGATGTCAGACTCAAACGCCACGCAAGCGCGGCAAACTCTTGCATCTTCATTGTTGGTGCTTTGTCTTGTACAAGCATCCCAGTATGACACATACTAAGCAAGGGCTTTGCCAATGAGACTCTACACCCGGGGGAGCACGAGGCCCGTTGTACATTTCCCAGTTTTTGAACCGAAAAACCAGAAGCCATTAAAAAAATGACAAATGCCAAAATGTCTTGGACGTTTGCAGAGGACATGTTTTATCTTGTGTGTGTGTTTGTATCAGCACTGTTTATATGGAGAGAAAACTCATGATTGTGTCCATATGTACAGTATATCGATGATTCATAGGCACCTATAGCGTATTAGGGTTCAATGGGAAAAGCTCAGGTTCAAAAGGTGAGACAGACAGACAGACAGACAGACAGACAGACAGACAGACAGACAGACAGACAGACAGACAGACAGACAGACAGACAGACAGACAGACAGACAGACAGACAGACAGGCAGGCAGGCAGGCAGGCAGGCAGGCAGGCAGGCAGGCAGACAGACAGACAGACAGACAGACAGACAGACAGACAGACAGACAGACAAGCCAAAATACCAACACGAGAACAAAAAGACAAAAACCCAGCTAAATTTAAACACTTATCAGGAGACGGTGCCAAAGCTGAAATAAAGTTTGGAATATTTTTGTGGTGATGAAAATTGTATTTTTTATTTGTCTATAATTTGACTATATTTGTTTTGGGCCCTCAGGGGGAGAGAAGGAGTGAAATAAAATACAAATAAAAGCTTAGGCACTTGCATTGTAAAGTAGTCAGGACCTACACGTATCCACTCCTGCGAAACCACAGCACTGGTAGATTCTTGCTACTCATTTGTCCCTTTGATCGATCTACATTTTTACTTATTGGAAAGGCCCATCCGAACTCTTTATGTGAAGTCATCGCAGGATTCATCCTTGTTATTGTTTTTTACTTATGATTGTCAAAAATTGACCTTTTGGACTTTTTTTTGGGGGGGGAGCATTTTACAAAACTAGCTGTACTTGCCTTAGAACAAAGATTTTGTCACTGAACATTTATCTTTATGACTGTGCCATAATCTCTCGTTACCTGTTATAACAGGTATTATGTCCCATCAGAAGAGGAAATGAACTCACACGATGTAAATGATCAGAGATAAAAGAGGTGCAAAACGCGAATGCATCCATATCAAGACTTTTCTTTCTGAATCATTCATGTGAGTTCTTTTCCACCTGCTGATGATATTGTCATGTAGGGAAAACCCCCCTGGACTCATGTCATTGGAGCTTATCGTACCAATACCGTAGAGAAATGTATCACTAACCTCTGAAAACCTCAATCTATGTTACAATATTTCCCAGTTGGACTTATGACTGTGACTTAGCTTAGGACTATTTTAAGTTTTGTTTTTTTTTCCTTCCCTTTGTTGGAAGCACGTTTGATTTGGCAACCTGGCTCACGTTTCCAACACGACACCGTGGCATCAGAATCCAGTATTGGTATTGGAGAAGCCATCCAGGACTTCAGAAAGCTGTCTGTTGATAAATGAATTCACAGAACGTTTCTATGAGTTTGTTTTTTAATCCCCTCTACGTATTGTTTGGAAACATGGACTATCCAATTATTGAAATAAAATTCTGTTGTTCACAGTACGTTTCTTGTGTCTTTTACTTCCATATAATCAGAATTTGTTTTTCTAAAAGTTCAGTAGACTCAACATGACAGGTACAAACCAGCCAGGAGGGGATTTACTTTAAAGTTTGATGTTATAAGACCAAAGCTCTGTTATGCTCTGGTCTGTTCACACCTGCATTAGGGTCTCCACATGCATCTTTAGTGACCACTCGTGACTGTATACTTAAGATCAGATCAGGTATGTTAAAACCAGGTCTGGTCAGGACCTGAGAGACGGTCATGATGAGGCTGGTGTGTTATAATGTGTGATATCAGCCTTTGGTCTTTATCAGGCAGATAAAAACACCACAATCTAATACAATTATATTTATTCTTTGTTGTTACTTCAGATTAATGCTAATATGGTCAAATTAATGTTGAATCAAGAAGCAAATGTTTTACTCGTGATTCTGATGGTCCGGTGATTATGTGTCCCTGTATATGCAGAGCAGCAAGGCACATGTTCGGATCAATACGCTTGATGGGTCAATGATTTTAAACCTAGTGGGGGTTCGGCCTCGCTCACGCTGGGATGCAGCACAAATGTTGATAAAGGCCTGCTTAGTGCGTGACAGAGAGTAAACAAACACTCTCACCCAGTGTGTGTGTGTGTGTGTGTGTGTGTGTGTGTGTGTGTGTGTGTGTGTGTGTGTGTGTGTGTGTGTGTGTGAGAGAGACAGAGAGGGAGAGAAAGAACACACATGGTCTTTGACCTTTGGGTTCAAGGTGTGTCAGTAGGTATGTGCACATGTGTGTGTGTATGTGTGTGTGTGTGTGTGTGTGTGTGTTCAAGTTTGGGTAAATATAGCACGTGTTAGCTCTGAGTGTTAGCAGTCCAACGGAGACCAACGTAGAAAGATGATAAAACAAAACCAGCAACAACACAATGAGGTTC
>CAAKHC010015183.1:0-25636 GCA_901007825.1 Macroramphosus scolopax
GTGAGGGCCACATGGTGACATCATCAGGGAGAGTCCCCTGCTGGGCTTAGAATGCTTCGGTTGCTAGGCAACATCAAGCATACAATTGCGCAACATATTATGTATTATGTGATTAATGAACCAGACACTCATTGTTTTGATAAATAAATACCTGGTTTGTGCACTAAATGAAATTGTTAGCATGATGTTGATGTTGGGACGGACCAAACTACAGCTGATTCAGTGATCTGCCATGAGTAAGTGCCCTTACTGTTGTAACTCAGCTCCACATGCACAGATCTTTCTGTTATTTCACATGATTGATCAGAACTCCGGCCTGACAACTGTCAAGTCTGTGAATAACCTGTTTTATGTATTATTTATATATATATATATAATGCATTTAGTGTTGTGTGAGGTGGAACAAAGGAGATTCAACATAGGAATTCAAGTTAAGGCAATGTAGTAAATAAACAGAGAACATACAAGAGAACATACTGAATCACTGTTATAGCACAGTAAATGGTGTCTATCATGCTGTCCCAGGTCAAACTGATCACCTGTCCTGGACCCGCTGCAGTTTGTCTGACAACTGTGACCCACCTAGAATGTAGTCATATTTTTGTGTTTGTTTATTGTGTGAATGCTGAAAACTTACCGTCATTCTGATGAGAGCAACCAGTCTACGTTGGGGTTTTACACATTTGCTTAGCTAGGTTTAGGAAGGATAAAAAGCTTTTGAAGCACTTCACAAATAAAACATGTACAGAAAAGTTAGATTCAAAGTTCAGACAGTGTGATGGAGGGCTGAGACGAATTGATGACTAATAAAACATAAAACATTTCCTGAACTGAATGATTGAAATTCCACGAGAAATATAATTTCATATATATATATATATAAATTAAATTAAGCTGGGAGTAGAGGTAATGTTACTATTGATACAAAGCAACAGCAGGGAACGTTTTATTTTTTTATATACATCAAACCTCTCCATAAAGTTCAGTTATTATTTTGACAACACTAGTTAGTATTGTCACTCCCACTGTTGTACTGTACACCCTTCCAATGCTTTAAAGTCTGACTCCACTTTCTACCACCAGATGGCACCATTGGCCATGTTACAAGGACGGTGCAAGCCTTTTATAACAAAACACTGGGAGTGGTAAATTTGCACTGAAAAAAGCAAGAATTCAAGAATAATGGTAGTTTTAATCAAACAACAGAAACGAGTTTCTGTAGAAAGAGTTTTTTTTAAACAAGAATGAGAAATAGATACAAAGTGGCACGGATTCTTATCAATATGTTGGCTTAAAATAAGTTAAAAGTCGTAGAGTGAGTTGCCGACTACACATCAAGAGTTCACTTGCCAAAACAAATAAAAAAAACAAGATTTAAATCATAAGCATCGATTAAAAAAATATAAATAACATTATATACACTTGCATTGTCAAAGGAATAATACATATTAAATACTTGTATTCAATTCCATTGTTCTGCATAGTTTATCCAGTTTAGAACAGCTTGTATCTGATAATTGTACATTATCTCTTCATAAGAATTTGAATCGTAGTTTTACCATTAACAGTCTGGAAGGCAATCACGCATGCGCAGTGTGTTACAAAGGCTGGGATAGATTTCTATGGGCAGAGCGCGAACATCCTGCTGGTTCTTGCTGCACTGCCAAAGCCTTCAAGCTATGACAATATGTGTTGTCTGACATGAGGCGTCTGAGACAGAGATAGATTTGGGACCGGAAGAGCCTTTGTGTGGTTTGTTTCTTCATTGGAGAGCCCTGTATTTTCTGCTTGGTGTTTGTTTTAAGTGAGTCCGCCGCGGAGCTGTTGTCACACAGGCCGCGAATCGGGTCTTGTTGCTGGGAGGAGACCATTCAGACTCGCCTCCCCGCTAGCATTATTAGCTGGCTATGATGCGTTGCTGCTGGTGGTGTATTTTCTACACAGCGGGCCACTGCACAGCAAGGCGGGTCCTTGGTTAAGTGTTTACCCCGAAGGAACTGAAGGGTGACTTGGAAAAACACCGCACACCTTTCAAGGTAAGGTCTTCCCAGCTTGCTAACGTCATGCACGGGCCGATGGGTGCTGCTCTTGTAACGTTACAGTACACACTACCAAGCTAACAGTTAGCTGCTTTACATTTGCATGCATGGCCGCTTAGCTAATCCAGTGCGAGGCAAATGTGTAACTTATTATTTAACAGTGCTTCCACTGTTTGATGTTATCATAACAACAGTATACTAATATTTACATATTACCTAGATAAATTGTAGATACGTGTCTTGTCAAGCAGTCCGTATCTGGGTCGTTGATGGTAGCAAAAGGTGGTAAAGTAACGTTTTGATAATGTTACAAGTCACAGTTAATATAACAATAACTTAACCAAGCCTACTACGTGTTTCTAGCCAATACAGGTAACATACAGTGGGACTTAAGTGACTTGTAAGCAGGCAATTCCGCCTGTTGTTCTTCAGAAATCCTCTCATAATAAGTGTGATTAATAAGGAAAATACAACCTGTCAATTGTTAAAGTAGTGACGCAAACTGTTGGAAATGAGAAGCAAGACGGCAGTTTAGTAACTTAAATGAAAGTGAAGCTCGATGTAGATGGCATACTGTGTGGAAACACCGTCTATAATCAATATCAACAATATGGCCATTTTAAAAGTTATAATCAAAAGGTAAACAACTTTGGAGGCTAATCGTTTTTGTGTGTAGCCATGAAATATATGATGTCCACCAATTCCGATTTCTCAGCCGATACCGATGTTTAAAATTATATTTAGTTAGACATCCGATGACAGTAACAATTTTACTTTATTTGTTTACCTGGGGTTTGTTGTTCTAGTGGAAACAATGAAATCTCCATAACATTGTACCAACATTTAGTTGTTTTTGACTTTTGATCAGTTTAAGGAAGCAATCTGAGGACCTCACCTGAGGTCCAGAAACTTATAAAAGGCATCTTTTTTTAACTTTTAAAACATTTTATAGACAAAAAATTATAAATTTTTAAAACTATTGACCGAGTAATCTGATAAAAATGAGCAATATAACATACCATAATTTATTAGGACAGCACAAAGTAGGGGTTCGATCCATTAGTAAGTAATCAAAAGTGTTTGGAGACATGACACGAGATCGGAGGTAGAACGAGTTTGTACAAAATGTCAACAGGTTGTCCAATTGTTTAGTTCTGATCCCAAAGAACACCTACAGTATTAAGACTGATCAACTGCTGGAAGAGTTTTTTTTTGCAGTATCAGAGTGTTTCTATCAATGTGCGAGGGCGTGAGTCGTTCTGTTTCTCACCAATGTGTAACATTCCACAGGTGGCTGACTTTCAGCAGTGACATATAAATGTGACTAACGATCTTTTTTTTTTTTTTTTTTAAAAAAGGATGGATGTTGATTTGTGTGCTGGTGCGGACAGCACCAGGAGGAGAGTGGATTTGGCCGGGGTGGCAGAAGGCACACCGGACATCATACCATTAGAAATGTATGACTCTGCCAGAGCCAAAATAGCTGCCAACCTACGGTGGCTGTTTGCCAAAGCCTATGGCATCGGTAAGTCGTCTTATTTACATTCATGCAGCATTAATGCCAAGAAATGTATTCTATTTATCTTCCCTCACAGACTTCGGATTGAACATTTATGAACCCTAAAGTGCTTGAGAAGTATTTGAGGATCGGTGGCATATTCTATTCTTCTACACAAAGTTATTACCACGCCAAGATGTTTTTTCCAGGTATAATCTGGTGGATTGGTGCCACGAAGAGCAACATTTCTGGAGGTCTATGCTCTCCGAATGCACGTCTAGCTTCAACGTGTTACTGTGGAACAATGTGTTTACTCTTCTCAACACACTGAGCTTCAATGCGGAAACATTGACAGAAAAAAATCCAAAGAGAAATATTCCTGCTTGTGTGCACAAGAGCCAACATGAATTCCCCCCCGACACTTGGCAACTGAAACCTCTCACTGACTCATCATATCCTTCCATTCTTGTAGGGTGGCCAGTGAGATTGAACCTAAATCTGTCAGAGTGACAAGCACTGAGGATTTGGCTATATTTGTTATAGACTGACTGTACTCCGAGAATGGAAACAGTGATCTGTGTTCCCGATCGCTCCCGGCCTGTACACATGGTGCCTGCATTAAGGCTAGATGTCTTTTTTTCTTTTTATCTTCTCTGTAGTTGATCCAGTAAATAGTTGAATGAGTTTCAGAACTCAGAGGAGTTGCAGGAAGTTTTGGACAGCTGTGGATAGTTTGTTCTAACTAACAACCGTAATAAAACGCAGCACCTTCACTGCATATCTTATTGAGTAATTGATATGCTGAGATGAGTTTCCTTCACTTTGTGCAGACTTTTCGTCTGTGCTGCTGTACATTCTTTAGCGGTACTGTCAACAGTTGTAAGATAGAGATTAATTTGTTATCTATTGAGTCTTTCATGTGTATTTACACAGCGTTGAGCTTACCACCATTGCTGTTTAACTTGAGATTTGCTACAGGGTGTCTCCTTATCATAGGAGTTAAGCTTGGTCACTGGAAGCCTCTGCTATCATCTTTGCATGTCTGTTGCATCAGTGATAGTAGATAGATCAACCATCATTATTGTGGAGGGTCATAAAAGCTTTCCTTTGTACTCTGTGGTCTCTTCCATATCTGTGGCCATTACGCAGATTTCATAATGCTGCTGAAGGATGCGTAGTTAACAAATGGAATTGGAATAACAATCCAGGTCATGTTCGGAAAGCAATTGTTTTTTCTTTCTGTCTTTTGTTCTAAACCCTCTGTAAGGGTCATTACTGAGACTCGTACCTATATATCAGAGTTCATTGTAAGGCCGATGGGCTCGCTCAGTTCCTGGTCTCGTCATCACATGCCTTGGCTAATGACGTGGGCTGAAAGATGGAGCATATGAACTAGGGCTGCATGATTACTATATTATCAACATTTCAAGTGCAATATCCAAATCACCGGAGATGCAAATAGTCAGAGCAGGGAAACGTGTGTCACGACCTGCCGTTATAAATGCAGCATTGTGGCGCTGCAGAGACACTCCGGCCTATAAACCATATTTTCCAGATGTAAGGGTTGGTTGGCGCAGACCTCAGCAAAGATTAGGCCTTCATTTTTATTCCAATAAACATGAAATTCAAAATGCTCTTTCCCACTAAAATCAATATCTGTCCAATTAATTTTTTTTTTTTGTGTCATATTGTTCAGCTCTAATATGAACATCTCTGTACAGAGATGATGCCCCACTTTGAAAGCATGAAGATGCTGTTCAGATACAATAGACAAGTCAAGTCAGTCAAGCGGGTTGATTTCCAGCCTCTCCTTGTCCAGTCTTGGTTTTACGAGCTTAACCGGTTGTATTTAATGCAATCCGGATGAACCAGCAGTCTGGCAAAATCAAGTAGCCGAGCCCTGATAAAATTCTGATTATATAACTGTGATATAATCAGACAAAATAATATACACATAACTGAACGGCAAAGGCTGTCCTATGATTTTACCATATTTCCATCCATGTAAAACAAGAAGTCAGAGGGAAGGTTGTAAGCAATAGAATTATCGTCCTAATGTGCAGCTTATTCACATCTGCTGCTCCGCCTCTGCCTGCTGAACAGAGCAGACACACAGAGACGATTGGCACAGTACTTCAGACTGTCTTCTGTGGGAAGTCGCATGTTTTGCAGTGTTGTTTTCAATGCGTAGCAACATCTCGGAGCATTAGCCTCGGCATCGAGTTCAACTCCGGAGCAGCTGCTTTTCTAAAGAACCCTCAGAAGCTCAAAGACTCACCTGCGTCTTTCAAATCAGCATCGTGGGAAAATGTCTGTCTTGTTCGCTTTTAGCTGTTTACCTTTTACTGCTGACTAGAGGACAGGATGTACGACAGCCTCAGGGAGACTATATGATTCCAGAACAAACTGCAACTTGCACTACTGTTTGTTCAAAAGTAATAAGAAGGAAGCTAACCATAGTTGCTTTTTTTTTACGCTGTTGTACTCAAATCGTGATGTTCAAGCGTTGAACTGAACAGGGACTATTGTGCACCCTCACACCCCCATTGTTTGCTCTTATTTTTTCACATGCAGTTAAACACTGCTGATTAAAAAAAGTGAGTGGCTTGTTATTTTCAAATCCTCCTGCCACTCAGCAGGCTGCAAATTAATTTCCAACCCTGGATGCACATCACTCCTCCTAATGATATTCCCTCATTTGCGCTCTCTTAACACATCAGACCAAAATCTCATGTGTGTTTAAATGGGTTCAATACCAATAGTGTCTGTGAAGGTCGTAGCCATCATTTTCAGACACGTCAAACCCTTTATTAAGCCCTTTGCTCTGTATGGACGTATCTGCATTCATTATGTTCCCGGTGGTGTTGCTTTGTCGCCCCTCTGTATGTGTGTGTGTACATGTGCTGCCGTCCCACTGCCCTCTGCTTGTGCCACAGCTGCTCCCAGCCCGACTCACAGACAGCCAGACACAATGTCAGCCATGGTGTGCACCTGTCACGGTTGCAGGGTTATTGCTAGTCGTTGCCGTGCTTGTGCAGATCATGGCTGGCTGACTCTTCTGTAGCTCATCCTGGGTCTCCCTGGCAGAGTCTCGTGCTCCACCCCTAACCTGTTATATTTCAGCCTGGGTCGTAGTGGCAGGAGAGTCGGGGGGGGTAGCTGCCACACGATATCAGTGTCTGTGGAATGAAGTCAAACGCGAAGACTTCGCCGGGCCAGACATCTTTTGTTTTTCATACACAATTACTCCCACTGTTCCAGTGTGTTTATGTACTCCGACTCAGTCCTCCATCACTGACCCACACGACTGGGTGTTATGCACAATGGATTAATGCTGTCGTACAATGACATCCTTATGTGCGCTGGTGTCTTAGTAAGACCTGAGCTTTCATGATATGCATGTGGAAGCAATTAGTTTTCTATCTATTGACTAGTTGAATAATCAACTTAAGTGCAACTACCTTTGATAACTGATTTATCCCAAACATTTAATGGCTACAGATGATATATCCATCATGTCCTGGGGTTCTGACTCTTCACCTTTTTCTCTGGTTTTGCGTTTGTGCTTTGTATATTACCTTCAATAAACCAGAGTGGTTGTTGGACCCTCGTTGGAAGAAGCTGCCTGCTTTCTTTTTTTTTTTTGTGAACCGGAGATTGCTGACGAGTGGTTCCCTTTATCCCGTCAGTCAGAGCAGACGCTAAGAAGGCAATACACACACACACACCCACGCACACATACACACAGGGCTTACGCTGTGTAACTGGCACTCTGGCTTAGTTCAAAACCGATTTATCATAACAAGGTTATTTCTCTCCTCACTATTTGGTAGAAAAAAGCAGTGGATGTTGGACTTTTTTTTTTTTTTTTTGCATCAACTTGGACCCATTTATGCTTTAAATGTAGTTTACCATGTAGTATGCTCTGTGTAGCCATTTCATTAGGTACACTAGCAAGAATTATTCCAGTATAATGCAGCCGCTAAAATTCATGTTCAACACGATCATAATATTTTTAATGAATCTGTTTGTTCAATACTGAGAGATGTTCATCCCATTTAAACGACCTCAGGTTGAGAGTGTATATTTCCTCCAGCTCTTCATTCACCCTTTGTCCTTATATGGCTTTGGTCTCGGTTTTTCTTTTTCCCCAGCCAAAACAGAAACTGAATCTGGTGTGTAGTTCTCTGTTTCTTTTCTTCTTGTGTAGATCCAGTACTGTTGAATGTGAGCAGAGCCAACAGAGAGGACTCTGTCTCGCCAGGATTTATTACCAACTTCTTTTCCCGGGGCAATAAGTTGTAACTTGTAATTGCAATTGGTTCTGTTTGCTCGGAGTCAAGTGAAGCTGGAACAGAACAAATATTATTGTGGGAAGTGCTGTGCTTTGTTGCATTCCTGTAGCCTGTTGATGCGGTAGATGTTTAATAGGTGGAGAGGGAAGCAGTTGCTCTTCAGTTGAAACGTCTGCGGTCAAAAGTCTAAGCTACTATCATTATTTTCCTGTTAGTGCCACATTGTCTAATCACAACTCCTGTTTCTGTTCTATCCCGGGGCACAGTTTTAACTCGACCTGTACAGACCTCTTTCTGAGCACATGGCACAGCTCACCAACCACTGTCTCCTCCTTGCAGACCATATTCCAGAGGACTTAAGGGACCCGTTCTACACAGACCAGTACGACCAGGAACACATCAAGCCCCCAGTCATCCGCCTGCTGCTATCCTGCGAGCTCTACTGTCGCGTCTGCACCCTCATCCTCAAGACGGAGCAGGCGGCGTCTCTTCAGTCGCACCTCTCCGTCATCCAGTCCCTGTGCAGGAAGGGCATTTATGTGGTGGAGAGTGATGACACGCCCGTCACAGAAGGAGACCTGGCCTGTGCGCCCATCAAAATGGTGAGTTCTTACATAATTCATAGGGCAGCATCTCATTAGTTATGAATCTGTGTTTTTATGGGGGTTTTCCCCTAAACGTCAGTTCAGATCATCAGTTGAAAAGCCCCTCAGTCAACCCGCATCTGTCAGCTGAATCACTGTCTTGTTTTAGCTGCATCATTATACACAGAGCGACACATGATTACATTTCAGGCTGTTATCGTACACACAGTCATGTTTCAAAATTAAGGATGTACATAATGATGATGGAAACGGAGACGCACAGCTGCTCAGAGGCTCAATGCTCCGGCGCTGAATGCAGATAAATCAGATAAAAGCACTTTAAACCCGACACTCATACTCGCACAATGTTTTGTAGAAAGATGTTACAGCATGTTGCTGGTGTTTCCACTTCCAGTTGAAATGGTCATTTTAAATATATTACAACGAGCACGGTATACATCGTGAATCAACCAACACTGTGGAAAGTTGAGTCCTCTCAAACGTGACCCTTCCTTCTTGGATTTGCTTATGCATTTGATAAAAATCCGGGTTTCCCTGCCTCGCTCTAAGTGTTTGTAGGGCCGTGTTATGGAGGTTCTACTGTTTGTGTTGGGTTTCACTGAGGCTCAGATCCTTTTTTATACACACACACACACACACACACACACACACACACACACACACACACACACACACACACACACACACACACACACGCTGCAGAGGATGAAGGTGAACCAGGGGAATTGAAACAAAAATGAATATGCAGACAAAATATCACACTGATTTCGTTGGGCTGTAAATCTCTTAAGAGCATTTGCTAATGTTGGAAACTGGCTTGGCTCCACATACACAGTCATTGCGCAAGTGTAAGGATTATAATGTTTTCATAGATTAGCTCTTACAATGGCTGAATGTCCTCCATATGTAACCCCACATTCTGTAGCTTATCACCTGAATCAACACCAGCGCACGTCACAGCGTAGTGAGTGACGTACGGGACAGCCCTCCTCTGTGGCAACGAGATCCGACGTCTCAGTTTCTTCAAGAGCACTTCACACAGGATAGAATTAACAACCAGCTCACTTGCTCTCAGCAATCTTTCTACCCTTTTTGTTACCATGGAAACCAGTGATGGTGTTGAGTAGGCCCTCATCTCTTCGGGCTGGTGTGTCAGGGATGTGTCGCTCCTGCCAGCGGCCCGACAAAATAATCCACGCGAGGCCTGTGTGTGAGCAGCCAGACACAAAGCCTGGTGAGGGAATGGAAAATCCTGGGCAGGACAGCACTTATCTCTAACTGTGGAACTCCCATCCCAGTCTGCTGACTTGACAAGGTGTTTCCATAGCAACCTTAATTTTTCTGTGCGTGTGTGTCTGTTTGAATGAAACAGCAGCTTATACCTGCAGACAGTCCCTGTAAACCCTGTTGGTTCTTGTCTGGGCAGCAGCTGAGGCTTGTAAGAATCCAGGGATCCTCCTGGGTGCACCTAAACAATTGTGTGTGCGCACAGCTGCGGGCAACAGCAACCCCTGGACCCCATGGGGTTCCACGGGGCGCTGATATAGGGCCCAGTTGGAGTGTTGAAGGAGAACAAAAGATTGAACAGCACATGTTCTATTTCGCTTTCGTTTTCATACCTGGAAGTTTCTTGTCTTTAGATGTGATGATGCAGAGGTGGGTAGTTATTGTGGATTAAGCTGTTATGATAACATGATTAGGGATGGGCAGTATGAAGGTGTACAGCATGCGGCGGTAGACATGTCCACACTGGTGGATATGTTTGCAATACTGCTTCGAACAAGGGAGTTTTCCTTTAGTCCCTCTGCTTTATAATCAGGGTCCGTTACGTAGCAAATCAGGGACGGATTCCTGCGTGATGTGGCATGATGTCATGAATCCAGCTGCCTCGCAAGGAAATGTAATTTGGGCAGACAAAGAGGAGGAGGAGGGTGAACGGAGGGAGGCTTCTCAAGATGACGGAGAATAACGTTATCTGTCTAATATATCTATCTAATATACTAATAATTCCTGCGTCATGAACAGAAATCTACTTGGTTATAAGGAACACAGACGACGTCCCTAAAGTGCCATCGAAAACACCGAATATCTCCAACAACAGCTTGAATCCACTGACCAAGGAAATGTTGAGCAGCTTTTAGCTGTATGCACATTTTTCTCTCCTAGTCTCCTTGTCTTGGATAACACAGTCCGTCAGAGAGAAGTTATTTGCTGTTCTGCTGTGAAAAGCTCTGAATAGTCCTTTTATTATTCTAACAAGCCTAATCACCAGCATGTTGCACGGAGCTCTGAAACAATGGCATCTGTTCTGCAGCACACCGAGGTGTTGCATTCATCGCATTAGATGATGTCGCCACATCAGCGGACTTTCGAACAATGGTTCACTATCTGAAATGAGTTTTTAGAGCAGACGTACTCATGGAACGGTAAAGTCAGAGCAAATGTAAGTAGACAGTTGAAAAGTAGGTGAGCGAGGGGAGATTTTACGCGAGTTAATAGATCGCAGATGGTGGCGTTCCGGACGGATGAAAAAATGCTACGATGGTTGGCCAGATAAACTTTACCTGGGTGACCCCAGTTTCATAATAGATTAAACATATTTTATATTAAGGATCACTAACGTTGTGTTTTGCTCTGTAACGTCTGCAAACCATCACCCATATTTTCTCCTGGTCAGTCAACCCCTCCACTGCGGTACGCAGACACACACACACACACACACACACACATACACACATACAACCACGCACGCCGACACATGAATGCACACTTGAAATTTCCTGGCTACGTGTTCGATGCAAAAATACAGAAAATGATTATAATATCCGTTCATTAGGGGAGTGTGGTCGGCCAACTCAGTCTAATAAATTAATGGGAAACACTGTCACACTATTTCAAACTTCAGGATTACTACTGAATCCATTAATCCTACCTGTTCGTCCACACACGAGTGTTAACCAGAATTTTTAACATTATATGCAATTTAATCATTAAAGGAACATATTAACTTTTGTTGTTTGATGGCAGTTGGCCAGTTTTTAGATGCATTACTGCCCCCCTCTGGTTGTAGTTCCACACTACGTCCAGTCACTGCCTCACAAACATGGGTCAATATATTTTATACCGCAATGGTTGCTACTATTCAACTTCCTTAAATGGATCAATGATGTACCTGTTGACCGTTAGATGGTTGGATCATGTTTGGATAAATCTTCAATCGCCTGCAGCTTTTCTACCAACTGGACCTCCGATGAAACTGAGTCGTCCTCCGTTTTTGTTCTTCTCCCTCCTGCAGAGTGCTCACATGCCGATGATCGATGCCCTGATGATGGCCTACACAGTGGAGATGATCAGCATTGAGAAAGTGGTGGCCTCCGTCAAGCGCTTCTCTACCTTCAGTGCCTCCAAGGAGCTTCCCTTTGACCTGGAGGACGCAATGGTCTTCTGGATCAACAAGGTACACACAACATCCAGAGCAACACACACACACACACGAGGCTCAGGCTCAGATTTCATCCTCACTTGGTTGAAGACCCGAAGTATCGAGAGCCCTGACGCAGTTTGTCCATTAGTCATCCTGATGTCTCACAGTATCAACGTCTGGGAAAGCAAAAGTGTCCATCAGCTGTGATGAATATTTTATTTTTCCCCAGTAAACAGCTTGTAACTCAGTTTCTTATCCACTCTGTGCATGACAAAGCACTCACGGAGGGAAGGTTTCACTTTGATTTGAGAATGAGATGATCCGTGTTTAAGATGAATCCTTCCAGAGTCTCATCAGAAATGTTTCCTCGAGGGGCCAGTTGCACCAGCAGGGTTCACCAATAGTTGTATTCTATTTAAAGTCAGACCTCAAAGTTCTGCCGGAGGCACCGTCGAGGATAAAGACGTCTTTGTGCTGAGACCGTGTGCAGTCAGGAGCAGGTGTAACGTCTCTGATACTCCAGTTTCCACACCGACGGAACCAGTAAAGGCAGAAGACCTCACCAACTCTTCACTATATACCTTGTATAGCTTCGGTAGAAGGAGCACCACTGGTTGAATTCCTGTCCCGTCTGTTCTCTTGAAGTCTTTCCACCTTGTTTCCCACATTCTTTTCTGACCTCTTTATGGCCTCCAGTATTTCTGTTTCTTATTATTAGTTATTATGTTTAACTGCTTGGCAGGCAGCGTTTCCTTCTGCTGCCGTACAGCCAAATTAAATATCTAATCCGTCTGTGTAAACGTCCTTTCCTTTATTTCATCGCCCATAATTAGCCACAATTTAACAAGAGAGCGGGAGTGTTTACAGCGTATCGTAGCAACGACGGAGATCATGATTGTATTTCTCATGCAGTCTTATGTATATATTCTCCATTATGTTTACTGCAGGTGAACATGAAGATGAGGGAGATTACAGAAAAGGAGCACAAAGTCAAGCACCCCCTGATGGACTCCCCCAGTCACCAAAAAGTAAAGTATCTTCCCCCAGTCGTGTCTTTAACGAGAGAGAAAACTAAAACACCAGATCCAGGACGGTCAGCAGGCTTCCTGCCTGCAGCTTAATGTTTCTGACCTTCATGAGTAACGTTTCTCTCTAAATTTTGAGAATCTCCTTTTTTTAACCTGGAAGCAGATCCGATCCTTTGTCCGTGACCTTTGACCTATTAATCTCTCTGCTCCTCTTCCTCATCTGTCCCTCCTTCCCTTCTCTTATCCTTTGCAAACTGGATAGTCTCCCTCCAAATGGTATTGGAAGCTAGTCCCTGTAAGTTGGATGCCAGTCCCCCCCCACCACCACCCATACCCCATCTTCTTCCCCTTCTCCCCCTTGCACGCATCGTTCTGTGTTGATGTGCGCGCACACTCCACCACGGCTCATTCAAGCTCATTCTTGTAGCCAGTGTGTCAGCGAGGGGGAGAAAGCTGACACGGAACCTTTTGTTTCTTTTTTTCTTTTTCCTCCTTGTGGCAAATGTATCACACAGGTGTGCGGTTGTCCTGAGCTTTGAACGTCGTTCATTGATATTCTTCCAGCTACGCTATGTGTGCTATCTCATTTCAAGCTGAAGTAGGCCATGTGGGTTTGCTTGCTGTGTGTGTGTGTGTGTGGGGTTTCCTGGAGGAAATCCATGCCTCCACCTCTCCTTTTGCTTTGCAGTCCTTCCTCCACCTGCGGCCACCTCCCCTCACTTTTCTGCTTCGTCATCCCCCTTCCTCCGATCTCTCACTTCTGCTCTTGTCGACTCTTTCCTCTGCTCCGAAAGTATCTCTGCTCTCTGCCTGATGTTATCACTGCATGCTGGAGCCAGACGAGCACAGTGTTTCCTCTTAGTCAGGAGAAGTAGTCGAGTGAGTTTTATGGGACTTTCCCCGGTGAGTTGTGACGGAAGCTGCATTAATTCAAATGATCCCTAATTACATTAATCCAAGTCAATGATCAACAATGCTGTGCATGCTGTAAATCTTTGCTTGGTCATTGGGTGCTGTTTAAATCGGCCACAGTCTTAATATGCTTTTATTAAAAGGTTAATAAATATTTTAGACCCTTTGATATGATTTCTTGTTGGGATCAGTGTTTCTCTTAGTCTCTTTTGGTTTTCCCCTAAAAGAATGTTTGATTGATTAGTGATTAGCGAGAGGTTTCGGAGGACATGCAGGAGCATTTACAAGCAGCGCTTCCTGTCAGTGCACCTTATGACGGCCTCCTCTTCAGTCTGCATTCATGTTGCTTCAATTGATCGTCATAATAAGTCCCGACGAAAATGCTTGTATAACAACAGTCAGCCTATACTCTTTGTCGTGTTTGATTTAATTTGTGTTTGATCAGGTTTAGCTAATGAATCGTTCCGTCTGAAAACGCTTCGGGGTGACTGAGTTTCTCTTCTAACTGCACTCATTTCCCGTAAGTGGGCCAGTGATCAGCCCAGTTTCCTCTCTAGTCAGCTGGCTCGTCTTGCCTGGTCTGACTGGGCCTCACACTGGCCGCCTTCCCACCCGACAGGGAAGGCTGAACATCCACTCATGTGTTGTTGTTATCACTGCTCTAACATCTCCACCTCGTCCATGGTCAACCAGGGTTTCAGGGTTCTCCCTAAACTTGGTGATCATGACACCACAGGAATAAATCTTTTGATAACAACTGAAGATGATTATTTTTAATTTGAATTCATAAAACCAAATACATTATACATGGAACCTCCTGGGGAGAACCTTGATTTGGTTCCTAAATTGATGGCGTAGAACAAACTGAAAACATCCTCGATCCATTCGTGCTTCAACTAGTTCAGACGTGAATCTCTGTAAAAGAGATTTGTGCTTGTGGTTCTAGTCGCTGCATTTGTGATGTTTTTTACTGTGTTTCTGGTTGGTTGTCCAGCAGTTTTTGTTGCTATGGCGTTTCCTCTCAATTATCCTTTCCCTCTTGTGGTTAGGTGCGGTATCGCCGGGAGCATGCGTCCGGCCGCCAGCTGCCCTTCTTCCCGCTGCTGGAAAACCTGATGAGGGATGTTTGTGACGGAGCCGCGCTGCTCACTGTGGTCCACTGTTACTGCCCGGACCTGATGAAGCTGGAGGGTATGCTCTGCTAGCACGCATGGACTTTCACACACTCTTGTTTATAAGCTGGTGACATGATAATAATTATCAACTCCGTTACAACATTTTTATATAACCAGCTTTCCTTGCTGAAATTTGATATCCATGTGCGATGCTATTTCTGTCAGTCGCAGCAGAGTTACTGTCGTAGTCCAGTGCCATTTATAACCATTAGGTCATTGAGTCGTGTCCTGATCCGACCTGCTTCCTGCCTGTCTGATCAGATATCTGCCTGAAGGAAGTGCCGTCCATCGCTGACAGCCTGTACAACATCCAGCTGCTCAGAGAGTTCGCTAATGAGTATCTGAATAAAAGCTTCTACCTGACAACGGAGGACCTGCTGTACTCGCCACTCGTGCTCAAGGTAGAAACACTTTGTTTTCATAGTTAAGATATGGAGAATCCTAACTGAACGTGCAGCACAAACACCCGACATCAGTGTGGTTGCATGTCAATATTCATCAGCGCTCAGGAGGAGCTGATTGTTTCTTCTTCTCTCTCTCCGCAGCACAATGTGATGGTGTTCATAGCTGAGCTCTTCTGGTGGTTCGAGACGGTCAAGCCAGATTTCGTCCAGCCTAGAGATCTACAAGAGTGTAAAGATGGTAATTTTGTCTTTCCCTGGGGGGAAACCCCCGGCAGCAGTGAAGAACAAGGATGGCTGACCTGATGCTCACTAATGACATCATCACTGTCAGCCTCCTTTTTTACATCACTGCTGCCGTAAACTCTTGTGGCTGGCAGAGGCATCTGCGTTTCATCCTCCGACCTCCACATGTGGTGTCACCACACCTCAATTAGATTATGTAAACAGCCAGGTCGCTCCCGTATTGATTTCCTCTTTCCTCTTTGTAGTATTAAATGTAGACAGCATGTAGCTTCAGGCCAGGCTGTGGTAGATCTGGTGGATCATGTCCCTCTTCCTCCTCCCCGCAGCTCGAGCCGTCGCTCAGCCGAAGAGTGCCCGTCCATCAGTGCCCATCTCCAACGCCACCAAGCGTAGCTTCCTGGCCAGCCCGGGTGGGGCCGATAACCAGAGCAGCCCCGAAGTCTGTAACAGGTACTTCCTGCACCCTGAAGACTCTGATCCCCTGTAAGTCTTTCCTCACTTTTTCTCCTTGTTCCACCTCATCATGCTCCTGTCTTCCCTCCTGTCTGTGCTGTTAGGCAGTTCAATGGGAGAAGTTTTAGCTCTTTTAAACTATTATATATAGCAGTGCTTCCTCCCGTCACTACTTGATCTGACTTTGTACTGTGTTCATCTTGAAGGATAATTGAATGCCTTTGATTGGCAAATGAGTCTCTTGTGTTCAACCTGAATTTTCTGCCTTTCAACTAAGTGTCTTTTATATTCCTGCCAAAAAAAACCTTGGAACTAGAAATCCCAGTTCCCATCAGAGTATCTCTTTGACAGGGTGATACAACTGTTCTGTCTTTCAGTAAAGGGGGTCCCTCCTTCAGTCCCTCTCACCCACTCCTGCCTCTGCGTCAGAGGCATCAGAAGCAAGGCGAGGACGGTGCAGGTACGAACATCAGTCGAGCCTCGAAGCTTCATCCACTTTATACTTTATACTTATACTGAGGTTTATATTTGTGTGTGTTTGACCAGGTCTGAGGAACCGCTCCAACTCCCTGTCTCAGATGGACGGGCAGACTCGAGGCTCTGTTGTCGCCTGGCCCGACAAGAGGCAGAGGTGATGATCATTTATGTACAATAAACAACAGGTGGAAAACATACAAATCAGGAGTTGATATATTCTCTTCTCTCTCTCTGCAGGCCGCTGTCCACCCTGAGCCCCTACATGTTCCTCTCAGCCGCTGACAGCGATGCAGACGTAGTATCCAGTGACAGTGTGAGTCTGGCCCGCTCCATCAGTAAGGACAGCCTGGCGTCGAACGTCCTCGTCACACCCAAACACCAAACTTCAGCCCACCCGCCCTCGCACGCTGCGATGCGCAGAGTGAACGGCCACGGCCTCCTGGGAAATGTCAGCAATGAGGATGCGGAAGAAACTGTGGCGACAGTCGCCAGGACCGGTGCTCCTGCGGTCTCCACACAGGCTGACGGGACGCAAGCGACCGCCGCAGCGGAACCGAAATCCTCCACCGAGTCCAAACCTGCACCAGATAGCTTTTACCTTGAACCATTGATGCCTGCTGCTCTCAAAACGGCTAAAGAGAAGTCTGTATGCCTGAACAAGGAGGAGGAGAGTGGTGAGGGGCCCCAGTCTTTAGGAAGGGGCTCTCTACGCCGAGGAGATGGATCTACGTCGGCCGTTCGGAGGAAACCTTCTTGCAGCCTGAACCAAACGTTTACCCCTTCAGGTGAGGAGGCTGACTCGTCAAGAGAGGCTCCTCAGACTCAGGCAGGTTCGAGGCCCACGCTCGACAGCAGTGTGGACCCGCCGTCCGTAGAGCCAGTTGGGGGTTTCTACCTGCATTCAGACTCTGAAGAAACAAAGCCTGACCAGGGGCTGGATGCTGAACTGGAGGACCTAGATGAAGAGGAGGAGGATTTGGATGAAGCTGCTACCACTAAAGACCCAACCAGGTCCAGGAAAGCCTTTAATGAGGAAGATAAGGAGGAAGAATCAGCCAAACTTCAAGAGGACATGAATGTGAAAGAGCATGAGGACAAAGACATGAACGGCTGCAGCGGTCGCTCCAGCCCCTGCCTTAGCGCCAACTCCCAAGCCAGCAGCATGGCCAGCGGAAGTGTGCGAATGACATCTTTCGCTGAGCGCAAAGCTCAGCAGCAGCGCTTCGGGAGCAACCACGACCTGCGCTCCAGTGCCTCCAGCTCGCAGAGGACCACTCCGGATGGGTCGGAGAGCAGTGGGCCTCTTCCCTCCTCCTGGAGACTCAAAAGAGACCAGAGCCCCTCCTCACCCATCGGGGGGTGCAGTCGTGCAGGTGACGGTGGTGGTGCTAATGTTTTAGCTTCTGAAATCGTCCAGCTCCGTATGCAGCTGGAGGAGAAGCGACGTGCCATCGAGCATCAAAAGAAGAAGATGGAAGTGCTGTCGGCCCGGCAGAGGCAGAAGCTGGGTAAGGCAGCCTTCCTGCACATCGTGAAGAAGGGTGGGGGCAAGAGCGACACGTTACCCAACCCGCTGAAAGCCGACCTCTCCAAAGACGAGCTCAACAGGGAGAAAGGAACATCAAGTAGGGATGATATGTGTGTTGATGCCCTGAGGGGGCACAAAGAGGTTGAGGGACCCGCCCCAACAGGTGCCTTAGAAGCAGACAAGAAAGGGAACAGCGGCGGCTTCCATCTAGAAGAAGAGTTGGACCTTAATGAATGCAACCGCTCCATCGAGCTGCTGAACGAAGCCATCGGCAGCATCCAGCAGCAGATGATGCAGCTGTCGTTCCAGCAGGAGATGTTGATGAAACAGAATGTACAGTCCTCCCCCGGTGCGCCGCCTCAACCTGCTCCCACACCGGACAAAAACAGCGACTCTAAGGGCGGAGCGAGCTTTCACTACGTGGAGCACGTCAGCGCCACCAGCACCGCGCCCACGAGGAAACCCCCCAAACTGACATCAGGCCGCGGGTCCAAGTCCAAACCATCGGAGCTAAAGATCACCAAGGAGCAGAGCCGCCACGTCTCCAGGACACTCACCCCGACTCAGAGCGGGTCTGACACATCACCACACCCGAGGCCGTTAGCTGGGGGCAGGTCCCCCAGGACAGAGCAGCCCGACGCCCCCAGAAACCCCCCAGCAGGAGAGACAATCGATAGGCCCGGCTCCGGCCACATTCGGAGCGCCAAGTTTAGGCTTCACGATGAGGCCAACATGCGGCTGCCGACCCGAGTGGACCTGAGTGTGTTGGCTGCTCAAGAAGTGACCTTTGACGAGTGCCTGTCCAGCACCATGAAGGAGTCCGAGCTCAACTCTTCAGACGGCTCCGGGAAAGAGAATCTACCATCAGAGGAGGTACAGCGCAGCAGGAGTCACCTGATAGAGGTCGACATATCCGACCTGAAGGCGTCCGAGGACGAAGACTTCGCAGAAGACAGAACGGCCGAAGGAGAAGACGGAGAGCAGAAGTCCGTCATGGGCTTCTTCTTCAAGGTAGTAAAATACATATTGACATGAAATTAAAATATAATCCTGATAAGTTAATGACTTCATTATGTTTTCAATGCTGCAGGATGAGCAGAAAGCAGAGGATGAACTTGCAAAGAAGAGAGCGGCGTTCCTGCTGAAGCAGCAGAAGAAAGCCGAGGAGGCTCGTCTGCGCAAACAACATCTGGAAGCCGAGTCGGAACTCAAACGGGACGAAGCCAGGTAACTTATTCAATCAGGATCTCGAGCATTCAGATTATAAAATATAAGCTGACATGCAGGTGTTTCGCTGTCAATACCAGACGGAAGGCCGAGGAGGATCGCTTGCGTAAAGAAGACGAGAAGACGCGGCGGGAGCTGATTAAACAAGAGTATCTGCGGAGGAAGCAGCAGGAGATATTGGAGGAGCAAGGCCTCGTGAAGCCCAAGACTCCCAAACCCAAACATAAACACAGACCAAAGTCCGTCTTCAGAGAAGAGTCGACCAGCGATAATTTCTCCAAGTGCCCTTCTTCTACACGTAAGATCACTTCTGGTTGGAGTAAATACTGAACATCAAACACTAGGTAGTGACGGAGGGCTTTGAAATGATATTTATTATTTATTTAAGTAGTTTGTATTTTTATAAAACCCACAGCTGACAACTTGAGCACCGCCCAGTCAGGATCCAATCTGTCTCTGGCCTCTGCTGCCACCAACGAGGCCGACAGCGTCAACTCCGGAGGCGCCGGCTCCCAGCGGTAAGCTGCCCTCAAACCTTTTGTTTATATTTTTTAGATTTGAGTTCAGGCTGTAATTTCAGTGTAAAAATGATCTCTTGAACCCTCCGTTCATGTTCCAGCTGTGACTCCGTGGAGTCGTTTCCCGGGAGTCGGAACAACAGTCGGACCGCAGAGAGAGACTGGGACAACGGCTCCACCGCTTCCTCCATCACCTCCATGGCCGAATACACTGGTCAGTGCTCGGATCGCTTCCTGTTCTTTCTCCATCATATTACACAATGAAATGTTGTTTGGTCTAATTGTTTTTCTGTCTTCAGGTCCGAAACTCTTCAAGGAGCCAAGTGCCAAGTCAAACAAGCCGATCATCCATAATGCGATCTCCCACTGCTGCCTGGCCGGCAAAGTCAACGAGCCCCAGAAGAACCAGATCCTAGAGGTGAGTTCACTGCGTCACGTGGAGCAGGTTTAAGAGAGAACACTGAAGAGGAGATGCAGACCAGTACCAGAAAGATCAAATGTCTCTTTCATGTTCCCTCACCAGGAGTTGGAGAAGTGCGAGTCGAACCACATGATGATCTTGTTCCGTGACGGCGGCTGCCAGTTCCGGGCGCTCTACTCCTACTTCCCGGACACGGAGGAGATCCAAAAGCTGACGGGGACGGGACCCAAGAGCATCAGCAAGAAGATGATCGACAAGCTGTACAAGTACAGCTCCGACCGAAAGCAGTTCACCGTCATCCCTGCCAAGACGGTGTCGGTCAGCGTGGACGCCCTGACCATCCACAACCACCTGTGGCAGTCCAAGAGAGGCGCCGTGCCAAAGAAGAGCGGGAAATAGCACGCTGGATGTTTGAACCCTCCGTCACCCGATTCATCTATCCCCGTATTTGTTTCCTGAATAGACTGCATTGATGCCCACAGCTAAGCTCACCGCCGCGCCCGGTTTGGACACCGACTCAGGAGAGGCCGTATCGACGGACGTGTGGTCATCTGTTGTTGACCAGAGTGTGTGAGCGTGTCGCAGGCGGTCTGAGCGACCGGCGCCTGCAAGACACCGAAGCCGGCTGATTCCGCTTCTTCTCGGTGCGATCTGTTCAGGTTCCTTTTGGCTGGGCTCCGTTTTTTCTACCGCGACTCGAGCATGTGGCATTCTCTCTCTCCGTCTCATACGTAGTGGATGTTTATTTTTTACATGAAGTATTTATTAGTTCAGCACTGTCATGGTGGAGAGAGCTCAGCTGCAGCACTACAAATCCTTCCTCCTTCTTTTTGTACACGTTGGGATATAAAGGAGGGGACGTCTGTCGCTCTTTTCAGACAATCTGAAGCAACATCCTTTATACGACCCTTTAGGATCGTCCGACTGCTCTGCTGTCCCAGCAAAAAAAACAACAACAAACACTTCCTGTGTGGACCGTCGAATCAGACTGGCATTACCGAGTTTGCCTCACCAGGGATCTCCAAAAAAAAAGTCTGCTGCTCTGAACTATCTTCTTCTTTTGTCGTCACCGGGAGCGCCTCCCTCCCCTCCCCCCCCTCCCTCTGACATCCGTTGGCCTTTCACGCATCGTGGTACTATCGTCTATTTATTCAACCGCTTTTTAAACTCGACGCTGATCGTGTAGCACTGGATATGTGTATAGCAAAAAAAAAAAGTACATCAATGACGGTCATTTTAATTATAATTTGTGGAAACAATCATTTCATTTTTTTTATCAAGGCCATCGATTGAGGGAGAACGACGGGCTTCGGTGCCGACATGCTTCTTGTTTTAGCCTTTTTAAAGCTGCCGTTATGTGTTTTTATCATAACAGGGATTCTCTGATGTTTAGAACTTAGTTGTATTTTTCTCTCCACTTGGCACTCTCGAATTGTCTTGTAGGTGCACTCGAGAACACTTGTAAACCGCTTCCCTTCATGCAATGTAACCCCCCCCCCTTCCCACAACACCCCCACCCTCCTCCTGTCTGCCTGTACCATCGTTGACCACCGGGGGAGCTCCGCACACATTCTTGTGAAGAGTGTTCTTGCTCTGTAACGGCTTTGAATGACAGTATTTATATATTCACAGGGTTTGTGTGTGTGTGTGTGTGCGCGCGTGTGTGATCGGGGGTCTGTCGTTTGTGAGTGGGGGGGGGGCTGTGGTTCAGTCATGTACCAACATTAAAGAACATTCCTCCAAGGTGTTGACAAAACGCTGCCACGTCGTCTTCTGTCCCTTCAACTATTAAAGTGCTTCTTCAGTAAACCGTACGTTGGCCTCGAGAACAAGCCCAAGTGTCGCACGAGCACTTTACTTCCTGTTTGTTTGAATTTTACCTTCTTTTTTTTTGAGACGAGAACCGGTCGAGAGCAAAGAGTGTGTAAACCAAACACTAAGATTTAACGCTGACACGGAGCAGGAGGGGCCTGCTGATACGATACTACTGTCTCCAAAAACATCACAATACTTGAGTTCTCGTTTGCTGCATTTTGTTTTGTGGGTTTTGGGGGGAGGCGGGAGGGTGGGGGGGGTAGCTCTTCAACTGTATGTTTTTATTTCAACTAAAAGATTGTATTGGTCACCACTTTTTGTTACACTTGTGGACTTTTCATCCTTGTTGGTTTTATCTTCGGTCTCATGCCATCTATTTATTTTCAAATGGAAGCACTGAAACAATAAATTTTCAAGTGAATAAAAGTCACATTTCATTTCTTATCATTTCTCATTGCTTCATTTTGTCCGTTTGTACGACTGTTTGTTTTTTCTTTTGCGAGTGTTTAAAACGCCGCAATGATTTCAGACACACACAGTTTGTTTTATCACTCAGACGCGTGTTTTTAATTCACGTTGTAGGAGCTAAAACGTTTCCTCACCTGGTTGTAATCCTCATCTCGGAGTAGAGAAGCAAACATGTTTCTAATCTAAGGAACCAAACATCCTCCGACCTCCCTGGTGCCAACGGCCTCGAGTCACCGATCAACTGGAACAGCGGCTTCACAACCACGACAAACTGCAGTCCGCCATGGCAACTGTGTTTCCTCTTTCACACCTGACAGTCCAGGTCATCACAACCGTCACTCCGGTCCGAGTGCAGCAGCAGATCGTCCACCATGAGGAGTAAGTGGGGTTCGTCCAATCTGTAGGACATGATGAGGTGTTGACACTAACTCGAGCACTCTGTTCCTCCACAGATGTTCCTGTTCTGGCGTTGCTGCTGGCAAACGTGCATGTCAGCCACTCTTGTCGTGTCGTGGATGCGATTTTACTTTGCCAGGAGATCCCGACAGGTGAGGACTTTCAAATGAATATTATGGAGCATTTATTAGCCTTTTAATGACGTATTGAGCACTACGTGTTATAATATATATATATTTATATATATTATAGTTTCATTCTGAAAGGTGACCAACCTTCAACCTTAATGAACATTGATTTGCTAACAGATAACAGATATCAGGATTGTAGTAACGCATCATTAAAAGCTGTTTAAAGGAGGATCAGCAAGATCTTTTGGTGAATAAAGTTTTACCACATTGAACTTCCCTGATTGGAAGTTCCAGCCAGGGCTGTTCCATCATATGGAGGATAGGAATTTTGCCCCCTTGTAGGCTTATTTGCTCTATTTAAACATTATTAGAACTTTTGCAGATAATGATGTTTATATTTTCTTTAGTTTATCCTCGGCGAGTCTGTCGCTCTGGAAATGTTCATCAATTCATTTACCTTCATGTCTCACCTTGACAGAATATCTGTATTCAAATGTGTCTTCTGTTAAAGCTGCAGAAACCCTGAATCTAACCTGTCTGATCTTAGCTTTCAGCCCTGGTCATACATCTCTGTTCTTGGGCCTGAAGGATGTTGGAGGAATCAATTCCACCGTGTTGCGCAGCGACAACCTCACCTCCGTCACCAAATTGTGGATCGATAACGCCGGCGTTACAGGGATCTCTGACGAGGCCTTCGGCTCCTTCCGAAGCCTCCTCAGTCTCAGTCTGGAGCAGAACCTCCTGACAGAAATGAACCCGGCCTGGTTGAGTCGGCCCTCCATCCTCAGTGAGCTCAGCCTCAGAGGGAACCTGATAGAGGTTGTGGAGGAGTCCATGCTGAAGGGTCTCACCAGCCTCTCAACACTCAACCTGAGCAGGAACAGGATCACAACCATCCATCCAAACAGTTTCGGGCTCCACACAAACTTATCTGACTTGGACTTGTCTGAGAACAGGATGACCCGGGTCTCCACTCAGGGTCTTCATGCCTCTGACATCCACCAGGATACGACTGGACGGGAACCCCTGGGACTGCTCATGTGAGGCCTGGGACTTCGTCAACTACCTGAGAGGTTTGTGGAATGTGACACATTTATACATTTGAAGTAAATTTAGAAACTAAGAGCTGCTTCCTCCTCTCAGAGCTGCGGAGCATGTCGCTGCTGCAAAGGGAGACAGAGGTGACCTGTGCGACTCCTCCGTCCCTGCGTGGTCGAGCAGTGTGGAACGTGTCCGAGTGTGTGACATCACCGACGCCAGGACCGACATCACTGACACCAACCGTCCATCCCAACCTCACGGAGGCCCCCCTACAGGTTTCTACATCCGCTGGTACATTTCTTATTTACATCACATGTAATCTGCCTTTTTCCACAGGAGAAGGTACAAGATGAATGATGGCTGAATTCCATTTATTTCTTCTGTTCCAGGGTTCCTGTCGTGATTTATTCTACTTGATTCGTATCAGTAACAGTGTTTTTTTCCTCCTTTGAAAATTCTAAATGTGTATTGTGAGATTTCTTTGTATCTGTTTAAACAGTTGCGACAGAAACTCCATCAGCAGCACCTTCAGAGCCAAACGCCTCCATCAGCCCTGCAACCGCTTTAACGACCGGTAAAGTTTACTGTTTTCATCCAAGTTTTATTTCATATTTCAATCTGCACTCGTCCATAAATTTGACAACAGATCAGATTAATATGTGAAATTTCAAATGGGTTTTAATATAATAGACGTATAGAGATGGAAGCAGTGAGAAGGGAGGCCAGAAGATCCTGATCGCCCCCTGGTGGCTGGTTGCAGTACAGGTCTTAAATCCTTCCCGCTCCTTGTCAGCGGTGTGAATTTGGGAAAAACTTAAAAAAAAACAAAACAAATTCTAATATATGTTCCTGTACTTTGAGGTAGTTCTTATCACATGGATGTATTTTGAAGTGATAAAGTGTCACTTTAGAATGTAGTTTTTATATTGGCGGCATAGCTCAGTGGGCAGAGTGGCTGTCTAACAATCTGAAGGTCACTGGTTTGATTCCCGGCTCCCCCATGTACCATGTGGAAGTGTCCTTGAACAAGATACTGAACTCCTGATGAGCTGTGTCAGAGAGCACCTTGGCTATCAGTGGATGAATGAGAGATGTCACTGTAAATGCTCCACTTAGCCCAGATGTTGGCTTCTCCTTCCTCAGAGACAGAAACCTCCAGCTTCACCTCCTCTGACCCGGCCATGAGGACACCTGCTGGAAGACCTGGTACGTTTGGTTCTTCACAGAATCTGAATATTTCCCTTTACATTATAATTTGTGCTTCATTTGTTCCTTCTAGAAACTGTTACAGTTCCAACTCCACCGCTGCCACATTCAAATATTATCCCCACACTCATTGCTGTTATAGGTATGTTTGATTTATTTTGAAGGTTTCCCTATGACATCCTCGGATGAATAATACATACAACTAATGATTTGCTCCTCTGCAGTGGTGCTCTGTGTGCTCCTCTTTGTGGTTTGTTTCCTGGCTGTGCAGCACAGGAGGAAACGCAACAGCAAGACCGTGATGCCCAGACATCAAAAAGAAGAAAGAAATG
>CAAKHC010015183.1:25656-42254 GCA_901007825.1 Macroramphosus scolopax
GTATGTTTGATTTATTTTGAAGGTTTCCCTATGACATCCTCGGATGAATAATACATACAACTAATGATTTGCTCCTCTGCAGTGGTGCTCTGTGTGCTCCTCTTTGTGGTTTGTTTCCTGGCTGTGCAGCACAGGAGGAAACGCAACAGCAAGACCGTGATGCCCAGACATCAAAAAGAAGAAAGAAATGAGGCGAAGGAAGACGGCAGGTTGAGTCACACACCTCCAGCGCTCGCTGATGACAAACACGCTGGAATCAAACAGTGGGACTCAGAGACGGGACGCAGGAGACCCTTTACTGGAGGCCGGGCGAAGTCTGCAGACGCTGTGCTGTCCACGTGTCCTTTTGGTGCGTCTGGGAAAGATGATGCGGCTTCGCAAGCCGAGACTGAGACGTCGTCGTCAGACAGGGAAAACACGTCTGAAGGAAAGAAGGAACCAGGAAATGAAACTGAAGCATCGGGAGGCTTTGAGACAGAACATATCTGTGAGGCAAGTTATGTGATCCAGGACAGTGAAACTGCACCTTATCTGAGCATCGGTACCATTCAGAACACTGATGATTGCAACAAACAGTCCACTGGAAGTCAAGGTCAAAGGTCAGAGGCTGCCAAAACCATGGGGAGGATCTCCACCTGGCCTCCAACTGCAGCTCTGTGGCAGGCAAGATGCACAATGAAGCAACAAGAGGAGGAGAGAGCTGATGGCTTCACTGTGTGGACACCAGAGGAAACTATCAAGTTTCCAGGTGAGGGGAAGTCCGATGTAAGCAAAGAAGAGAATCACTTTAGTTCTGACAAACGGGGAGTCGAAGCTGGAGAAACGGAAGACGAAACAGCTCAAAGACCAGCTGACTTAAAAACCACTGAACCCAAGAACAAGAAGTCAGAGTCCTTGTCAGGTCACGTAGTCGGCTGTGAACCCTCTTTAAATGGGCCTGGTAACCAGACTGACTTGGCCGGAGATGAGCAGCTGAGGGAGGAGGGGATCCAGGACTCAGCCTCTGTGAGACCGACAAGTGAACCCCAGAAGCTGAATCTGGAACAAGTCAGGCAAAATCAAACCCTCACACCAGTAGAGAATCCTGCACACAAGATCAACACTAAAGGCGGCAACAAGCGAGAGCTGAGAAATGAAATGAGCCGTGGCTCAAAGGCGCCCTCTGGTGGCGCCTCACCAGATGACGAAGCTCTGCTGTGTGGCAACGAGTACGCCTTCTTGGACCTGCTGCATGAAGTCGTGCAGAACAACGGCCGCTGGACCAGAGAGAGGTGGAAACAGAGCCATGTCAACAAGCAGCGCTCGAGCCAGCAGGGACAATAGGTCAGAGAGACTGAGGAGCCTTGTGCTTCTTGGAATAGCGACTGATGTGATGTCGTCCTGGAGGAAAGTTTAGAGCAACCGTTATGTGCTCGATAACAGCCTCCTCCTGGGTCATACATAGTGATATCCATCCTCTCGTCTCACCCTGATGTTGGTCTACTCCTCTAACGTGTGAATAACAGCACCAATAATAATGAAACTGACTGACACCAGTTAAATTGTTTAATTTCATTCCTCTGCATGTGATTGTCTACTTCTATTTCTCCTGCGATGACCTGCAGATCAAATAAAAACATCTTCAATCAGTGGATCTGGCTGCATGCAGCATTTATTTTGTTCAGGTTTAATATGTGCTGAACTGTACTCGCTTCTCATAAGAAATAGTACAAAATGGATTCAATCCCTTTTTGGACAATGAGGTCGAAACACAAAGTGGAGGTTCAAACATGATACGCAGGCTGCTGATCAACACAAGACTACATGCATGTTCCATTCATATAAAGACACTGTATCAAATGATGGATCCTACCTGCAGGCAGTTGACTTTGGTTAGTGGGTTTCTAGAGTAATGGGACTAAAATATCCTGATAAATGGACTGAATTATTAGTCTTGGCAAGCGGTATATCCAAACATGCTCTACGGGTTTTACATGCCCCTTGTGGTGTGGAAGTTATGGACAGTGGAAGATCTGACGGGAATCATTGCTGCATGTTCAGCAGACGTTGACAAATGAATTTTGCACACTGGGTTCGCTGCGGCCGCTGATCCTCTTCGTCTCCTACCCTGTAAACTGACCTTCTAATGGGGCTTATGGGTAAAGATTGTCAGTTCATTTCAATGGAAACTTGTAAAATGCTTCGTCTGCGTCCTCAGAAAGGAAAACAGTTGCACATCTCAATGAGAAAAACAATCCGATTAGAAACCTGCAAACACCCGCGAGGTGAAGTCAAAACAACTCGTGTGTGAACTTCAGACCGTCTTCGCTTCACTGGATGATTGAAAACTGTCTGCCCTGTTGTACAGACTCAGATTAAAGGGTCATGCCGTAATATGCTCCAGAAACCTCTGCAGAGCTTAGTGCAAAAATAGTTCAAGTCCTCTCTCATCTTTTTTTTTATCACACAACAAGAGACCGAAACAAAAAGAAACGAATGGCAAACAATCAAGATATAAAGTTCGTATTTACAGCGCTTAAACAATGTGAAATGATCATTTCAGCATTAAAGACTGCACACCGACGCTGCCTCGTACACAAGGCGGGGCCTGTACAATTCGGAGAGCACTTTTCATTTTCAGATCAAGTACGTTCAAAACTGACTTGGAAATAGATTATAGGATAGAAACAGATTAGACCGAGCCCGTCACTGATTCTGCTACCAGTCGTACCTCGTCTCCTTCAGAGTGTTGGAACTGGAGGATCACAAGAAATGGATGTTTGTAATCAAAGTGAAATAAAGAACATTAGAGCAGGACCGATATTTGATATTGATATCTGATGACGATGACCGTTCAAAAAGGTATAATTTGCCTTCTTCCTGAGATCTGGTGAGAAAAGATCATTGATGGCACGCAGCCCGTTACATATGGAGCTTCAGCCGGGAGACAGTTAGCTTAGCATAATGACTGGAAACGGTAGGAAACAGCTAGCCTGGCTCTGTCAGGAGGAAACAAACTCGACCTACCAGCACCTCTGTGGCTCTTTTGTTTGATTCAACAAGATGGGAACGATGTTTTTAGACTTTTGTAAGAAATAAAATGGGAATTAACTAGCTTCCAGAGGTGATTGGAGGCAGATTAAATTACCTTTGTTTCTTGTTTCCAGTCTTAATGCTAATGCTAAGCTAAGCTAAGCTAACCGGCAGCTGGCCGAGGCTTCATAGTATAACAAAAATTACACTATAGAAAAAAAACACCTTTCTGTATTAACTCAACCGTCATTCACTGGTATATTTACTGTGATTCCTTGTCAGGGGACGAATATCTACTGTGAGTTCAAATCAGCTGATAACCTCCGACCAGACTGAATAAAAACAACGACAACAAAAACACTGATATCACAAAATAGATGGAAAACTGGCATCATGTACAAATTATTTACAAATAAATAAAGTATTGGCACGTACAGTAAAGCACACGTGATTTGGGGACACTCACAATAGAGAAATAAATTAACAATATTCACCTGTTTTTTAAACAATAACCACTTTTAAAAAAAATCTGTTTGCGAAACACAATCAGAGAAAGAAATGCTAGTGTGACTCACAGACTGTACAGAAGAGGTGGATGAAGCCTGATGGTGGGACATCCTGAATCTGATGACATCATATCTGACGACTGATTGCTCTGGTTATAGGATAGGTTTTTTTCCTCCACAGGAATGACGTCAACACTGCAGGTCATTGTGTAGATGGACTACAACTTGGGCGGTGGTTGTAATTACACAAGTTCAGATCCATCATGTACCTTGCGGTCAGATCGCCTGCTCACAATACAAAATCAAGGATACGACTACTTTACATCCGTTGTCAGGTTCGGTGTGTAAAATCTGCATTCTCTCAAATGGCCAGCAGGGGGAAGCAAAAATAAGACTAATTGTATAGAAGATGAAAAGAAAACTATCCTTCTCACTTGATTTATAACTTCAGTAAACATTTTACAATTTAATTTCTTGTTTCAAGTCTATAACACAGCCGGGGGTGGCTTTCTTAAATTATATTCTTTAGAGTAAAACAAACGATGAACAAGGTGAATTTTGGTGATAATTTGCTACCACGGCGACCTGTCAATCAGGATGGACGTAGCAGCTCGTGGCGATCACGTCAGGCTGTTTGACCAAAACCGATGGGTGACATCACGTCGGTGACATCACGTCGGTGACATCACGTCGGTCACATCCACTTATTTTATACAGTCTATGGTGCAACTCCAGTGCGTATAGTCACAGATGTTTGTGTTTGTTTGTTGTGAAACATCCGAGCTCCTAAAGAAAGTGAATATCCTGTCTGACATCAAATGTAATGAATTAAGAAAAATTGGAAGTTCATGGTAAATGCTTGAATAGCTGGAGGTTCAGAGCATCTTCCTGTGTCTCGTTCATAAGATGTGGAATTAGGGTGTAGGTGCCCCGAGATCTGGACAGTCAGTGTCAGCCATGGCACGAGGGCGTCTTCACCCCGGATCGAAACGTGTCGAGTGAAATCACCTCCTGTATGTACACAATCAACCTTCACTAATCAAACCTCTCCCCGTCTGTTGGCGGGAGGGAGGAACCCGTTCCCGACGCCTGTTTCTCAGTCGTTTTGCGAAGGCGATGTTTGTACAGTAGATGTGCGCAGGGAGGTGGGGTTGATGACGAGGCACTCTTCATGCATCCTCCTGTAGCAGCTTAGTGGGAAACAACACGTCTCTCAGGGCCGTCCTCTCCTAAATGCAGACCATTTGTGGTTGTAGGCTGAGAGACACATAATGCACATTCACAATGGACAGCTGTTCTCAGACAGAGACCATCAGTGTGAGACAAACAAGCTCCGTCAGTCTGGCGAAGGGCTTTGAGGTTAAGGGGTCACGGTGACGAAGACTGAGGGGGTTTCATAGGTGAGTCTCGTCTCTGGTCTCTGGGACAAAGTCCTGCTGTTTCCTGTTGCCACGAGCCGGCCCCACCTGGGAGTCCTCGGGCATGTGTGCCAGCGGGTCGGAGCGGATAATGTACCTGAAGAGACATAATGGAGACGGTCTGCTGCAGGGGCGAGGTGCAGGTTTACAATCTGGATTATATAGTAGCAGTAGCGTCCTCAACAGTTAGGATTAGAGTTATACCTCAGCTAAAGAACTACGGCTTTAAAGTTTAATGTTATAGATTTGATTTCCTATTATTGACCCAATCTATCAAATTAGTGCCTCACATTATAGAAGACATATATTTGAACACACCCCCTGGAACATATTTAGTTGCAGGAAGTCGTATATTGCTTCACATTATGAGCCTTCAAAGAGAAACTGAGTTTAGTTTAGAGTTGAACTGAAGGAGGAAGCAGATCATTTAAATCAACTGTCGTCTGGTAGAACTCAGAAGATCAATCCTGAGAGGAAAATCAAACACACATAATAGGAGTTTGATTCGGCGTCTATGACGGTACTTTGGGGAGGTAAAGACATAGAAGAGAGTATTTTCTGCCTCTTACACGATGTCGTTGAGCTCCAGCATGGTGTCCGGAGGAGGGTTGATGAGGACGTAGGACAGCGTGTTCTGGTGGTCGTTCATCTCATCTGGAAAGGAGACACAGGAGAGACGTTCAGACCCGCCCTGGAGCCCTCCCTCCATCTCTTCCATTAACTAGCACATCAGTCACAAACTGGGTCGTCTGACTACTTCAAATATGGGACACGTTTCTTTCCGACATTTCAGTGAGGACAGAAGTGAAGGACCACGACAATATTGTTTCACCTTTGGCCGCAAGATGCTTCGTTACGCCTGCTAACTTAACAATTTACCATTAACCCAACGAGCCTCTGTTGTAGTTTAAAATGCAGATAGTGATACATGAACTTCAATAGGGGCTGTGATGTCACTGATGTCACACGTTGTGTTTGTAAATCAGCTGTTTCCTTTGTTAAATGAGCTGCTTCTGTACTTCCAGAGACAGAACTGCCTCCACCACTTATTTATTTAACAACACGACATTTAAAGTATAATTTTTGCCATTTGAATGAATATTTTTTGTGATAATAGAATCACCCTTTGAATTTGATCTACTGCCGATGGAATAATTTATTTAAGTCTCTCAGAGAAAGAACAGTTGATAAATATTCATGTCATTATTATTTTATAATTACAAGTGTCCTCGATACGAGACAATTGTGTGATAAAAGGAAAGTAACATTCTGACTATCTTAGTATTTCATTGCTTGGAGGATGTTTGCAGTACGAAGCATTAACCTTGCACATCCTCCACATTCCAACATTGCATATTTATTACTTCATGTTTGCTCTTCCTGTCTTCATTGTGCACCAGGATACATTCCTCGGATTGTGAAACACTTTACTTGGCAATAAAACTGATATAAGTGAACAGTGGGAGTGTTTTCCTGTTTTTTAGTGTTGATCTGGAAGAGGCAGCCGAGTTTTGACAAACGTTCCCCAGGTGAACCCCATTGAAGTGCGTTTAAGTGTGTTTACGTGTGTGTGTGTGTGTTCAGTATTTGTCGACTGCCCTACTTGCGTCATGTGATGGACAGAGGAAGGTAAAGTAGGGCATGTGTGTCTCCATGACGACCCACCTGCTTGTGGCCCTTTATAAAGACAGGCGGGGTGGAAGAGAGAGAAGGGCTAACTGTTACTGACAGGGCACTTTGGAGGAACAAGGGGAGGCCCATGCTGCCTGCTGACTGGAACAGCACCTCATGCGCAGCTTCACAACGAAGCCAACATGCAGACAGCGTCCGCGGCTGCGCAGCGTCACGATTCCCCGTCGCATTCCTTTACTTGGCCTGCGCATTCCACACGGGACCAGCGGACTGGTGAGGCAGCAGGTTGCCATGCCAACGGACGACACTCAGCCCCCACAACCCCCGCCCCGAGAGGGACACACCAACAGACACAGAGGACATGCTCCAGCATCCGTCGGACTGGACCAAACCAAACCGAGTGAAGCGGAACACATTGGGAGTGTGAGAGTGGAAGAGATCGAGCTGCTGCTGGATCTTCATGTGAGACTCTACAATACATCAGCAAGCCAAGCAGGGCTGACGGTTTCTGCTCCAAACTACACCGTCACTACAAACATTAGTGTTAAATGTAGATTATATCATGACCACAGGATGAATCAGGTTGAGGCTCCCCTTTAAGAAGGTAAGAACCTTATATTCAGTGCTTTGCTATCAACAACTAGAATTTTAAACAAGTTTTTATTCTGAAAATCTTCTCTGACAACATTTGTGATTTCGACATTACAAGATATTTTTGACTGGGATCCCTAAAATGTGGTTATTTAAGAATTGCGACCAGAAGGTGGACTGAGTGGACGACTGCTCAGTACAATAAAACATTCGGATGTTTTGGGAACTATGATTGAATTGTGGGTTTTTTTAAAACTGGAAATCTGCTTTGGCGGAAAATGCGAAACACATTTTAAAACCCTATTTTCTTTAAAATTAAAACATCTCAAACCACAGGCTGAATATACAGTTTAAGATGGTCCTTTATAAAATGATTCATGTATCAGTTAACATAAATAAATAAAATATACAACATGTGCCGTCATCCTAATTATGCTGATTGGACAGTTGAACCCTGCTCTGACTTACTTGTAGTGCAGGTAACCATAGCAACAAACCAAATGGTGGGTGTGTGTGGCCATGATATAAGTACAACAATGCACTCTGAGGTGTCCCAATAGAGGATAATAAGGTAGAGGTGAAGGATGCTTCTGCACAACAGGAAAAGTGGAATATTCCCCCTCCCGAGTCTATTTTGGGGATCTAATCTTCCATCCACAGACATAATGCGTTCCGCTCCACTCTTGAAGCCATACTCTGATGCCCTGCGGTACTCTAGCCATTTAGGACGTCACCTCACGTGAACACAATGCAGAAAAGACCAGATAGAGAGAGTGATAGTAGAGCGAGATAGTGAGAGATTGGCTGCTGATCCACCACCCATTCTAGGCCGGACACACACCTACACACACGCACACACCTGCACACACACGCACACACCTGCACACACACACCCATGCAGTATAGTGCTGTGATCAGCCAGCTAACCTGACGGCCTGGTCCCCTCTGTATACGGGTGCTCTGAAATGTCCTGCAACTCTAAGCAACGGTATTCACTGTTAACGTCAATGTGTTCATTTAGAATTAACTAGCACTTGTATATGAAACACAAAAACAGGTCAAAGTAAAACGTCTGTTCTTCAATGGATGCTGGTGAAAGGACGGTTCCCTTTCTCCACAAGAAGGACGTGACCAATCACATTGTTGTAAATGAGTTACAAACAGCACACAAATTACCTTGCAAATATCCTAGATTTACTCGATTCATGACATCGCTCGCAGTGAGATTAGAAACATCCTCTACAAGCCAAAAGAGGGAAGACAGAAGAGTGAGAGAGAGAGAGAGTGAGAGAAAGAGAGAGAGAAAAGGAGGAACAGAGGAAAAAAAGAAAATCAGGCAGGCAGCGAATGCATTTGCAGTTTCAAAAGGAATTCTTAAAAAAAGGTGATAGCAATGCAAAAACACCAAAAATAATAATAATAATAATCATAATAATAATAAGACCGGAAGCCATGCATTAGTGTGAGCACAGAATCACTTCCAAATGATTCATCTGTCACATGTTATGTTGATCCTCACTGACATTCATGGTCAAGATGATCTCGAGCTTTTGGGGTTCTTCCTGGAAGCAATTTAATTGACATGTTACACAGTATTCAGCACAGTGCAACACATCTGGAGTATGATTCTGCTTTTTTTTTTTTTTTCTAGAAGCGTGAAGCTGGGAGGAGAGAAGAACTGAAAAACAATAAGAGAAGTGAGCGGAGAAGAATGCAGGCAATTGCAGTCTGTGATTAATGCAATTGAGACGAGGTTCAGAGCTCCTGCATCTTCATGCATGATGTTCTCACATCCATATGTCTCAGGGTTTCTGCAGGTTTCAACACGTTACAGTTTAGACTATTGGATGCTATTTAAAGTCCTTTTCTATGATTCACATGTACTTATGCAACAGGCTTCTAATTTATGTCTTCAGCACCTAAACACTTAATGTCCTCCCGTCAGATGTCGTTGAGAAGATGCTAGAAGTCCATGTTGGTTTACTTTTGATCAATACACATGTTCCTTCAAAGCCAGACTAGTTAATGCATCTACATAAATAGTCCGTTTTTAAGACCTGAAAAAAATGTATGAAATTTTAAATCCTACATTGTTTGGATTTTAGACTTTTTGAGGACCCGAGGAAACCCTGCGTTGGTGTGATCGTGGTCATGGTTTCATGTGTTTTATGGCACATGGTGGACGAGTGCAGAGGTGATGGTGATGCAACGTGACAGTGTTGTTAATGAAGTGGACAATCAAGACCCACGGCAACACGTCATCATGGAACATGGGATGAAACAAAGATGACTGGAACACAGACTGGAAGTGTCTCAGACACGGGACGGCTCTCGTGGAGGAAATCATCTCATTGGTTGAAAGAAGCCTCGGGTGGGGGAGCAACAAATAAAGTTGTGACTGGACGCAGACTTTAATGTTCATCACATACAGTATGGAGGTGTGATACTAGAAGTATAATTCTTTTAGAAAGAAAAGAAAAATCATTTCCTGATCTGTTGGTTAATAAAATGTCAGGATGTATCTGGCTGCAAAGAAACTTTTAATCCCATTATATTGATTCCAATCTTACTTTTATATCCCAGATGATCGATTGTTCTATAGAGTGCAAGAGCAATTCAAACATTACCATCGACGTCCTTGAGCCCGAGCATCTGTGAAGCAGGATGCAGAAACTGTTATCGACTTTCTTGCTTAGAAAAATAAAGCAACTGATCATAATTATGATGTTTATATGTGACAAATTGACTTGGATGAACATTAAAGCCATTCTTGCTTGTAAATCGTTTGCCCTCTCTTCTTAAGCTCCACCCACTGAGGTTTAGGTCGACCAATGACATTTTCCTGCTTTAGAAGCTGCTGAGACTTGAAAAAGAAAAGTTTGCAGAACTGAAACTCAAATCTGAAGAATAAAAACTATATTTCATGGTTGATTCCTTTCAAACACACGGTAGCATTTATGATTGAATCATGATAAATAAAATAAACATTTGTTTAAATTAGCTGTACTGTGTAGATATTAGTTTCCAATAAGTTTACTGAGACGACTTCCTATCCCGTCACTATGATGCTGTTCTTCTCACCGTATCCCACGGTGGGCAGGCCCAGGTGCTTCATGCGGTTCTTGACCAGCTCAGAGAGCTCCTGACGCTCCGAGCGGCGGTACAGGTTGAGCCTCTGCTGGGAGATGCGCTCTGCTCGGCTGGACGGCTTCGTGTTCTTCCTGCTCAGACGCCGGGCCCACTGCATGCTCTTCTTCCTCAGCAGCGGGTGCTCCGACTGGTCGCTCGTGGTGGAGTTTCTGTGGGCCGTCTTCTCCTTCCAGGTTTCACCACGATCACGTTGCCCCTCGCCCGCCTCCACGTTGATGGACATCTGGGACTGTGGGAGGAGGGAGGCGGTGTTAAAGCTACAACCTCTGTTTGACTGTGATATCCCGCAGAATGATGATGTGATTGTATCTTGACAAATGAGAGACACACGTTTCCATCCTTGCATGCGTTCCAACATGCACAACTGACTCTTACCTTCACATTACGGTCTTTGTACTGTAACAAGAGAAGGACACACAGACACCCGACAAGAAAGGAAATGCAATGATGAAAAATGGGAGCAAACAAAGCAAACAAAATGATTAGAAGGCCTAAAAACAGCACAGGAAATAGTAAATATGTTGTATTTACTATTTTATCATTCGTAATGAAGCGGTGGGAAATGAACTCAGTAACGTTGGACTCAGTTGGTTTCTGAGACCGGCCTGATTTAAAGAATGTTTGTTTAATAATCAGAAACTGGGACTTCAAGTCTGAATGTGAATTTCCGTCACCTGTTTTTGTGTCGTATAAATGATCATACCAGCCAATGATAAAAGAAACAGGAGCAAACAGAAGCAAGGGATGCATGAATAACTGACCAACAGTGATAAGTGGACATGACGTCGAGAGAGAATGAAGATGGGAAGAGAAACACATGTAGAGAAGAACGGAGAGACTTTAGGAAGAGAGACATGAAGAAGGAAGATGCAGGGAGAGCAGAGCCACAGCTGTTTCTACACTGAAGACAAACCAGCGGCCGAAGCCGGCGGCAGACACACGAGATGTCAGCCGGGGCTGAACTTGCCTCCGAGATGGAGAACATGTGCGATTCCGTGCGGTAGATCCCGATGGGGATCTCAGCGCTGGAGGAGCAAAGCTTCTGGAAGAGTCTGCCGTAAGTCCGAATCCACAGGTCCTCCTCTGTGATCTTCATCTGAGGGAGAACAGGGGTTTACTCGACACTCAAACACGCTCCTCCTCCTCTTTCTTCTTCAGGGTACCACTTACAGCACACAGATACCCTGAGCCAGGCGTGGTGTCCAGACCGAGGAGAAGCCTCGCGATGGCGATCATGTAGTCCTTCACAAACGACTGTCAAACATAAAGAGAGAGAATGTTCCACTTTCAGGAGTCATGTTATCACAGGAAGGACACAAAGACCCTGAAACTATTTGGCTAAACACAAGTGTTGTTCAGATGCTTTTCATCTAAGATCCTTATTCTTCCAGGTTCCACAACCTGAAGGCAGCGTGTGCTGTCCCACCTGGTAGAGCAGCGTGTCCAGCATGCTGATACTGAACACCCGGCCTGCAGCGAACGGCAGCCGGAACATGAAGGCCAGGTTGGAGCCCTTATCCCGCTCTATCTGAGGGGAGGAACACGGGGAAACTGAGGTGAAGTACCAGTGCTGAGGATGATGTAAAAGAGCATATTAACATTTCAGTACAATGTTATGATAAAAAGAATCCCTCAATCTTCAATGACAGACCAAGAAACCCAAGCTGAGTTCATCAACAGCTCACCTTCTCCAGTTTGGAGAGAGCGAGGGAGTAGCAGTCCTTGGCTCTGAACTGCATGAACCTCATGTTGGACGGGTGCGTGAGCTCGGTGATGATGCTGAGACTCGGGAACAGTCTGAGAAATGGGGAGAGAAACAGAGATGAAGCGCTTTGTGCTGAGGGAAGCCCCGACGCGTCTGTGAGAGATGCTTTTAATTCTGGATGTTAATTGTAGTTTCAGGGGGTTTGGCAACAGCAGTTTGTCTTGGAGAAGATCTCATTCTCCTTTCTGGCAAACAAAACAAGTAATTACCCTGCAGCAGAGCCTGATCACTGACTGTAGTAACTGGTATCTGGTTTCTAAACACACCCTCTTCTCCCTGATACCTGAACATCGTCTGGACGTTGACGATGGTCTTGGCGTCCGCCATGTAGTCCTCCTCAGCGCTCATGGTGCTCTCCTTGTCCACAACCACCAGGTTGTCGGCATAGATTATACCACACTGCAGGAGGTTGTCCAAGCTGTTCCATCCAAAAACAACAGTTTATTACCTCATGGCAGGCGGGAAACGTCCCCACATGAGGATTACAGACATGCTCGTACTTTCTCTAAAGAAGATTAATTAACCATAATTAAAGACAAACCATGTGGTTTGATGCAAAATAAACTCAGTCCAGTTTAACTTTCTGGCTTTATTTCTTTTCCCAAAACTTCAAACACAAGATGATGTTCAATAACGCCTAAATGACACGATATCATTGGTTCAGTTAGAATAGTTCTATATGAAAACTATAGTTTTTGTTCCCCTAAAACAGTTTAATTTGTCAGTAACGTCATGCTCCAGTGACTTCCTGTATACACAGTATAATGATTTTAAATTAGAGTCGATCATTTTTGAAAAACATTTGTCTTCTCAGAATGTCTGTAAATATCTATTTTGATCACTAACATCTGTTCCGTTACAAATCAAACTGCATGTTATTCATTTAAGTTGTATTAAAGCTGCGACGCTGGCTGCTGAATTTGAATATTTTCTTATGATTCCAACACGTACTTGTCGATGGTGCCGGCCATGAAGTAAACCATCGGGAAGCAGCAGATGGCCTCGAGGAAGTGGTTGTCTGGGCTGCAGGAAACAGGAAGCACCAACAATTAGCATCCTACGCTGATTGCAGGATTGATAGATTTGTAAAACCCCAGAAACAGATAACGACATTGTGTAAATTATTTCCTGAAATCCGCTTGTTGGGTGGGGGGGGGGGGGGCTGATTAGTTTGCACTGCACTAATTATAATTACACAACAGAAAAACCCAATTCAATTTGTTCTGCATAGTGAACTGCTGTTTGACTGATAATGTAAAAGTCTAGTACCAGATAGTGAAGTCTAATATTATCTGACATTGTATAATACATTCCTAATATGACCACTGTAGGAACAGACATGGATGGAGGGACGGTCAGGGGGTCTTACGGGTAGTCCAGCAGAAGCACTATGGGGTTGAGCTCCTTCCTGGGCCGATAGTACGCTCGTAGAGGGACAATGAAGTTATACAGACCGTTCCCTGCCATCTCCGCAGACACTATAATCAGCTTGTTCTTGAAGCCGTATGCCTTGGCATCCTCAAAGCTGCTGTGCGTACAGCCCTGTGCAGAGACGGACAATTCAACAGGACTTCAAATCAGGTTTTACTGACTTCTTAGGCGGAACAAGGTTCATGCATGTTGATTTCTCACAGTTTCTCAGGGAAGTGTTCTGATCCGTCAGTTTCCCTGCAGGTTAATTACCTTGTCAAGACGAAGGCAGCAGAACGGAGCTTTCTGCGGCAGGAGGTGGCACAGAGTCGGAGAGCTGCCGATGTAGGGGGAGTTGGGAGGGTAGCCCTTGACGAAACTGTGAGGACGCAAGAAAAGAAAACAGTGATATTAGACGAGATCTCCTATACTTGCTGCGTGCGTCTCGTGTCAGAGATTCCTTTCTGACCACAGCTACTAGTTTAGTTATGAACAGACTGATTATCTGTGCAGATGCACCGCAGCCGGATCACCACATGATGGCACTGCGGGACCTTGAGTCCTGCGCACATTGTGTCTCACCAAATCACTGCACCTTAGAAGAACTACTCAAGCTTCTTTTGGCACAGTGATAGAGGCTTAGAAGTTAGGAAGACTATAATGTCCAACCTAAGGAGAGCTACTGGTGTCCAACCAGCTGAGGTGATGTTCAGAAGGAGCGCTGAGATATAATATGTGAGGCTCAGCAAGCGTCCTAAATTTTACAGTGTAATGGATCATTTGATCCCCTTGTTGACTGCCGTCGGCTCATCTGCTAATAAATTAATTAATTCAAAGATGTGATAAACAGCTGAAAGACAAAAAGATATATATATATATATAGAGCAGTTATTTTCCTTGTAATAATGATCTTTGTTTATCTGGCAACAAACATTGGTATCGACCCTGAGTTGGTGCATCTACTTCAAGAGAGGGGACGTGTTTGGGATTTCCTCTGACCCGCTGAACTACTACGGCGACTGTCCATCTGGCCGACTGATGAATGAGTGTTGGGAGGTGAGAGTGTGCGTTAGGACGCCGTAAAGGAGATTCAATCGTGAGTAAAAGTGCTGACCTCCCCAATCATGCAAACACATTCATCACCGTCACGGCCGCACCGTGCAGGATCGTGACACACGGATTACACGCCTCTTCCAACCTCATCAATCTCTCCTCTCGCAACCGCCGGGACGTAAGGAAGAGGAGGAGGAGGAGGAGGAATCCTCAGTCCTCTGAGGACGTTATAACCGTTACTGTGCATCTTCTGGATGAAAGACCAGGCATCCTGAAAATACCAAAGCCAGCAAACCTATTTTAATCAATAAAATAACCGCCTCACTTACTCCGACCCTACAGAGCCCTCCTCGTCTGACTGGTTGGTCTCGTCCTCTGATTGGTCACTGAGGAGGTCGCAGGGCAGAATGGCAGAGGAGTCAGCGATCTCCAGGACAGGTGCGATGCTCGGCCTGCGGCTGCCAGAGCCGTTCTCTGTTGGCAAGGTCAGCTTGCTGCTCTCCTCGGGGGGATCAGGGTTCTGGAGGTCTATGGCTACAGTGCCTGAAAACAACACAGGATTGCTGTTTGGATACCACTCATACAAAACAACAATGTGTCTGATCTGGTACTTATTGCCCTAAACAAAGAGGCCTCAGAATTCCCTCAGAAACCACCAGTCCACTGTTTACCTCTGCAGATACTGTGTGCTCCCAAAGTGCACTTCTATTTCCATATTTACGTAACACGACTCGTCTTTTAAAAGCAAGTTGATCCAAATACTGAAGGCTCCCAAAATATAAAGTTTACAGGCTTGAAATATTAATATGCTATGAATGAAAGTTCAGCTGCTGACTACATCTCCAAGTGAGAATAAGTAGCAGCTCTGTTGGGAGTGGCTGCAACTGAAGAATCACTCATTGATTGTAATGTAATCTATGATATATATGTGCAATAAATATATCAGGTATATCAGATGCATGAAATGAAATAACCAGCGTCTTCTCCTGGGTTTAATATATTATTGATGGTGACAAATGACAAAATGAGTGAATAACTGCACACATGTGATGTTTCATGCAGACTTACCAAATGAAGTGGCCTGATCAACTTTCACAAGTCAGAGAAAAAGCACAACACAGCAACGTCAGCCAGTGAAGTAAAAAGAAGAAGCTTGTAAACAACACATGCATGAACTGTTAGCAGAAGCAGACGGCGTCACCAGAGCAGCCACCATTCAACAAACGTTTCTACACGGAAACCCTCGTATCTGCTTCTGAACTCGCTCTGCTTCACTCGTCTCACCCATGCTGGCGATGATGCTGTGCACGGGCAGCCTGGAGGGGGCGTCGTAGAGGCCGGTGAGAGGCAGGCTCTTGTTGTGCTTCTCCTCCTGTTTGAAGATGAAGGCCGAGTTCTCCTCCTTGGTGATGTTGATGTAGTAGCAGGTGTCGGTGGCGGCCATGATGTGTCGGGGCCCGGGGTTCAGCATGATGCTCTTGTTGTCCTCCCTCTTGACCCCGATCAGACACACCCCGTACCTGATGGGTGAAGGAAGGCAAAGTCCTCAGAACATTTCAGAACAATATAACAGATATACTATAATAGTGTGTCTTAATTGTTCATGGGCATGTTTTACTAACTTCTTATGGGCGTGGAAGGAGGCGTAGGTGAAGCTTTTTCCATCATACTCCCCGAAGAACTTGCTGTCACACAGACGGATGTGGTAGACCTCGTTTCCAGAGCAGCGTCCATACGTCCTCTGCCACTGCTCTGGTGACAACTGTCCTTCCCTGGAAAAGGCATTAGGGGAAAGGTTACTGGGGTTTCTGACCTCAATCACAGAGTGCCGGCCTGCAGGCAAACAGCATGAAGAAATGTTTCTGCTTGAATTCGATTCCAGGAAGTGACTCTGTCTGGTCCTTCATGACCTTTTATTCCTTTTGTTTTTTTACGGTTGCAGTATAAGTTTTGTTTTTAAGAGTGCAGTAAGCACACTGACATGTGCTTACATGCACAGAAACTAATTTGTAATTACAACGCTGTAATGTAATATATTATTTGCAAGTGTTCATGTCTAAT